>JAWZYU010000861.1:0-68101 GCA_038380435.1 Ryuthela nishihirai
TATTTACACTGGAGTTCTGAAATTTTGGTAGTAAACGGTTATGGTCAGAAGATTGACAATGGCAACAAGACTTTGCCCTCTAACTCGCAAGGGGTGAAAAAAATGAAACTTTTTAAGAAATAAACGAAAACTATTTTTTTACAGGTACAGTCGCTCAAAAAAGTATCCAAACAATATGGTTGATTATAGAATTCAGAAAAAATACCTGGCAACGATTTTTTTAGAAATGAGTGATCTGGCAACCTTCGTATCACGTGACACGAAAACTTTCGCTTTTTTTCCACCGTTAGGGGGCGCGATTATAGCTTTTAGGAGATCGGAAATTGAAAATCGTAATATTTCATCAATACCTGTCCAACCCAAAAAGAAGTTTTAATTTATCTCTAAAAGCATATAATTTTCTGTTAACTTCGTGACCTTCACATTCCAACACCAAAATTTCAAATTTCTAACATAAATACATCGTTTGAAATATTCGTTTAAAAATTTGTATTTTAAATTTTTTTTCACCGTTAGGCGTAGAGATTTTGACCTTTTGAGAGATTCGGAAAGTGCAAATCATAATATTTCATTAATACCTATTCAAAAAAAAAAAGAATTTTTTGTTTTTCTGTATAAACAAAAAAGTTCGGTGTTTACAGAAAGACAGACGACAAAGCAAAATCATTTTTTAGCAAAAAAAAAAGCCATAAAATTTACTTTTCTGTTTTAGCCGTTCTCTAAAGTGCTTCCAATCGTGAACACTGATATCTGAGGGCGGGGGTGGCTCAGTCGGTAGCGCGCCAGGCTCGTAATCTGTAGTTCCCAGGTTCGAGTCCCACCTGGATCAGCGTTGAGATATATTTCTGCAAAATTCCCTGCCCTGCTCACGGTCAGTAGGGGACACCGATGGATCTTGGAAAGGCCGCCGTCCGTCGGATGGGACATTAAGCCGTGGCCCCGTGTGCGGGAGAGTCATATGCTGCACACGTCAAAGAACACTCTGGATGGCCTTGACGGGAGGCTACCATCTGTCGTCTCCCAGCTGCTGTTCAGTGGGTCCCCTCCCCCCAACCTTCTCTGAGCCTTCGGGGTCCTTGTGACCTGGCCATTTAGCCCATGGTGTGCAGAAAAGTGCTCTCAGAGGTAAAACAAACCAACCCATGACACACAACTGTGTGTGATCATTTTGCTACGAATTCTGTCTTTATTAAAGGAAGCGGACATTCAGTGAGAGGGGACGCAGCAGCATCTGTCTCTGCAGGAGATAGCCATGCACAAAGCCATTCATCTTGCTCTTCCTCTGCAACAGATGGACGAAACGATATTGCCCTGGCGTTGCGGACACAAGGGACCGCTGCCTGCTCCAGATAAACGTTTCCCTTTCGGTTTTTTCTCTTCTGCAGCCACAAGTCATAACTCATCGAGTCTGAAACTCAGTCAGCTGTCTGATGGTTCTCATTCGTGCGCACCGGAGGTCGTCTTCGGGAAGAGAAAACGTGTCTCGCGCACTTGACACACGATCACGTACACGCACGAAACCACCGCTACTAAACGATCACCGCGTCGTAAATATACTTCGATCATTTCTCACGGACTTTTTGTTTTGTTTCGTTTGGTCACTGAAGTGACGAATTCGTGTGTCGTTTGAGGTGGTCACGGTTGCAACAGGAGTTTCGAAGAGGGGGGGGGGGGGCAGAAAATAGCGTTTTTTCTACTCCCTACTTACCCCCAAGATATTTTTAATTGATTTTTCTCATGAAAAGCGCGAAAAGAGATAAATCTTTTAAAGAAGAGAGTGTAATTGATTTTTATTTATTTTTTGGGGGGGAGGGGGGGAATAACTGGAAATGGTAGTGAACTAAATAAACTTTGTGCAATTTAATTAAGTAAATATACCGTTATTGGTTGAGACTGGTTGGCTTAGTCGGTATAGCGCCAGACTCGTAATCTGCAGTTCCCAGATTAAGAGTCTCACCTTCGAGATTTATCTCGCTAATCCCACCTTGCTCTCAGTCAGAAAGGGGCGGGGGTGGCTCAGTCGGTAGCGCGCCAGGCTCGTAATCTGTAGTTCCCAGGTTCGAGTCCCAGCTGGGTCAGCATTGAGATTTATCTCCGCAAAATTTCCCCGCCCTGCCCATGGTCAATAGGGGACACCGATGGGCTTGAAAAGGCCGCCGTCCGTCGGATGGGACGTTAAGCCGTGGCCCCGTGTGCGGGAGAGCCATACCCTGTGCACGTTAAAGAACACGCTGGATGGCCTTGACGGGAGGCTACCATCTGTCTCCCAACAGCTGTTCCAGTGGGTCCCCTCCCCCAACCTTCTCTGAGCCTACGGGTCCATGTGACCTGGCCATTTAGCCCATGGTGGGCAAAAAAGTGCCGTTCAGAGGTAAAACAACCCAACTCAATCAGAAAGGGAACACCAACGGCCTTGGAAAGGCCGCTGTCCGTCGGATGGGACGTTGCGTTGTGGCCCCGTGTGCGGAAGAGCCTGCGCACGTAACACGCTGGATACCCTTGGTATCCAGCGTGTTACTTGAATTTTTCGCTTCGTGTTAATTGAATCTTCCATCTATCTTACTAAACTCGATAGATTTTTTTCATTTCAGTCAATTCCAACATTAATCCCTTATTAAAATTTCGAATTCTTCTTTAATACAGTTTCTAATGTCACTCATAATGAATTCTGTAAAGTTCACTTCTTTTTCATTCGCAGACTGCTTTCTTCCTATTACAGCCACTATAAGACCAGATGAATCCCTTTCTTAACTGAATTTTTCGCTCTCAATGCCCTTTACATTTAACTGCGATGAAGTGCCTATCTGATCAGCTGATGTACCAGATTGTATTTTATTTTTTCCTTTCATACTTTTATTTTCCGAACGTAAACCAAATTTCAATTTCGCGTGTTTTTCAAAGGAATCTTTTCAGAAATTTTCTTAGTTTAATCCAAAACAATATTAATGAAAACTATTCTGACATACAGTATGTTACATCTAACATAATCCTTAAAGTTATATATATGCCTTTGACTCATATTTCACACAACTAAACTCAGAACTCATGCATACATACATACATACATAATCCACAAGCAGTCATGGGCTACGGAAGTCCTACCAGACTGTATAATTTTGCTCTCCATAGGGGCGGGGGTGGCTCAGTCGGTAGCGCGCCAGGCTCGTAATCTGTAGTTTCCAGGTTCGAGTCCCAGCTGGGTCAGCGTTGAGATTTATCTCCGCAAAACTCCCCGCCCTGACCACGGTCAGTAGGGGACACCGATGGGCTTGGAAAACCCGCCGTCCGTCGGGTGGGACGTTAAGCCGTGGCCCCGTGTGCGGGAGAGCTATACCCTGTGCACGTTAAAGAACATGCTGGATGGCATTGACAGGAGGCTACCATCTGTCTCCCAACAGCTGTTCCAGTGGGTCCCCTCCCCCAACCTTCTCTGAGCCTTCGGGGTCCATGTGACCTGGCCATTTAGCCCATGGTGTGCAAAAAAGTGCCGCTCAGAGGTAAAACAACCCAACCCACAACTTTGCTCTCCATACCTGTCTGTCCTGAGTTACAGCTGCTGCATTTGGCCACTGCAGGCCAAATCCAGCAAGGTCCTGTTTGAAATTGTTTGCCCATCGCATCCTAGATCTTCCCCTTTTCCAAAAGCCTTTGGGCACACTGCTCATAATCCTATTTGCCAATCTACAGCCATGCATACGGGCAACATGACCAATCCAACGTAGTCCCTCTCTTCACAAAACGATGCTCAAAGGAGGTAGCTGACTCCTTCCTCTAACCTCATCATTGCTTACAAAATCAAACCATATAATGACCAAGATACTGCGCAAGCATCTAGAATCAAATGCATCAAGTTTCTTGTTATCCTGCTTAAAAAAAGGTCCATGTTTCGCTACCATAATTAACCATGGAAAGAAACAAGCAATTTTACAGCCTAATTTTAGTCTTCAAGTGTACACGCCTAGTTTTCCACACTCTTCATAGATTCTTAAAAACCCATCTGCAATCCATATTCTTCTATTTATCTCATGCGGCACATCACCAGTATATGTTACGTAGCTCACAAGATAAATTGAAGCACTTGCTCAAGAGTGCAGCCATTCAAAGCAACTGCAGCATCATCTGCCATCACTTTATTTTCACTCTCTTTATCACAAAACCTACTCTATTAGCACTCTCATCAACAGCCCTAATGACACAATTCATCTCATCAACATCATTAATAACAGTGCCAAATCATCTTCATAATCTAAATCAGACATAGACCAATCCAACGTAGTCCTTCCTTATTTAAGGGGGCGGGGTGACTCGGACGGTAGCGCGCCAGGCACGTAATCTGTAGTTCCCAGGTTCTAGTCCCAGCTGGGTCAGCGTTGAGATTTATCTCCGCAAAATTCCCCGCCCTGCCCACGGTCAGTAGGGGACACCGATGGGCTTGGAAAGGCCGTCGTCCGTCGGATGGGACGTTAAGCCGTGGCCCCGTGTGCGGGAGAGCCACACCCTGTGCACGTTAAAGAACACGCTAGATGGCCTTGACGGGAGGCTACCATCTGTCTCCTAACAGCTGTTCCAGTGGGTCCCCTCCCCCAACGTTCTCTGAGCCTACGGGGTCCATGTGACCTGGCCATTTAGCCCATGGTGTGCAAAAAAAAGTGCCGCTCAGAGGTAAAACAACCCAACAACCTAGAACATTTAAGGCCAAAATCGATCCCTTGCAAAAAATTTCGTATAACAGAATCAATAACCAAACTAAAGAGTAAATTTAAAACTCATTGCAATTAAAATATTGCACAATCTGCATCTTAAAACATCGTAGTATTTTCGCAATGAACTTTCGAAATTCGCCAACAATTTCATCACTTACTGATTATTGTCTTTTTTCATGTTTATTTTTCCATGGTTTACAGATTGATAATAAGAGGAAGGAAATTTCAATTCCTATACCCTGTCAAATTACAATAGGGGGGCGGGGGTTCGAGTCCCAGTAGGGGCAGCGTTGAGATTTATCTCCGCAAGACTCTCCGCCCTGCCCACGGTCAGTAAGGGACACCGATGGGCTTGGAAAGGCCGCCGTCCGTAGGATGAGACCTAAGACCGTGGCTCAGTGTGTGGAAGAGCCATACCCTGTGCACGTTATAGAACACTCTGGATGACCTTGACGGGAGGCTACCATCTGTCGTCTCCTAGCTGCTGTTCAGTAGGTCCCCTCCCCCAACCTTCTCTGAGCCTTCGGGGTCCATGTGCCCTGGCCATTTAGCCCATGGTGTGCAAAAAAGCGCCGCTCAGAGGTAAAACAACTCAACCCAACTACAATAGCTTTGGTATCTGTTTACTCAATTTCAGTTAACACGGGATTTTCCTCAAATATTTTTTATCATTTTGCCCTTTAGAGCTTTTAAAAATTTAAGTGGGGGGTGCTTTAGCACCCTAAACATCCCCCCCTCCAATTATGCGCCTGCTCAGTGCTGAAGCACTCATAACCATCAAAACCACATTTTAGTGTTTAATTTAAGAAAGCGGTCTTAAGTCTGCGGCATAAAAATACAACTTTACGCCGACTACGATTTCTTTTCAATACCGAGAAAATAGGCGTGGCTTCGGCTTTTCTGATGATCATGTATTGATGCAACGTCATGTATTGATGCAACGTCATGTATTGATGCAACGGCCAATGCCGTTGCATCAACACATCCTGGTTCGCACGGGAAAGAACACGAATACCGTGTAGTGGGAAAACTTGAACAGTTACGTGTCAGTCGCATCGGAATACTCAGTTCTTTGGTCTTTCGTTCCGTTGATTTGTCACCAACTTGTTGAGGGGTTTTCAGTTTGTAAAAATAACAGTTCGTTTGGGAAGTGCATCGTTGGATTTGAGATGGAAACAATAGGTCGGTACGACGTCACAACGCCGGAATCAATGGATCTGTACGAAGTCACAACGATGGGAACGACTCCATTGTCACCTGTTGATAGGGAAAAGTTTACCACTTGGGATATTGTTGTAGTTGTTGTGTATTTTGTTCTAGTTTTGGCAACCGGCTTTTACGTAAGTATCATCGAAAACAATGTATTACCTTCGATTCGACTAATTTGTTATTTTATAGACATTGTTGAGCAATGGAAAACTCTGTTGCAACTAATGACTTGCAAATGTAGTTGAAGTGTTTGAGTAGTGCATGACTTGCAAATGTAGTTGCATAATGACTTGCAAATGTAGCTGCATAATGACTTGCAAATGTAGCTGCATAATGACTTGCAAATATAGTTGCATAATGACTTGCAAATGTAGTTGAAGAGTTTGACTATGACCGGCACTTTTTAGTTTGGTCACAAAGGTGCAAAATGTCCTTTTTGACAAAAAAAATGTACACTCTTTGCCAAAGGAATTCTCCCGTTTGGAAGTGTTGGGTTGTTTTACCTCTGAGCAGCATTTTTTTACACAAGGACCCCAAAGACTCAAAGAACGCTGCGCAAGAATACCCATTGGAAACAAGGGGACCAAGTTAAGAGACAGATGGTAGCCTAACGTCAAGGTTGAGATGTTGGTTATTTTACCACTCAGTTGCACCTTTTTGCACACAATGGGTTAAATGGCCAGGTCACAGAGACTCCGGGGCTCAGAGAAGATTGAAGACCCACGGGACAGCTGTTAGGAGACAGATGGTTTCAAGGCCACCCAACAAGTTCTTTAACGTGCACAGGGTATGGTACCCCCGCATACGGGGTCATGGCTTTACACCCCATCCAAAGGATGGCGGCCTTTCCAAGCCCAACGGTGTAACCTACTGAGCGGGGTCCGAGCGCGGAATTTTGCGGAGATAAATCTCAACGCTGACCCAGGCAGGACTCGAACCTGGGAATTATAAGTTTCTAACCTTCGCTAAGAAACTTAAAATTGTAGGTTTTTTTTAAAAGTAATTTTGTAGATTGTATCTCGTTTGCGGAGAAAACGAGTTAATATTTGTACTTTGTTGTCTGTCCGTCTTTCGGGCATTCAACTTTTCGTTTTTAGAGATAAATTAAAAATTCTATTTTTGATTTTTTTTTAAATATTGATGAAATATTACTATTCATAGTTTTTCAAATTTCTCAATAGCTTTAATTGCACCCTCTAACGGAGGAAAATTTTAGAAACTGCCAAAACTTTAAACGAATATTCCAAACGATCTATTTATGCTAAAAATTTGAAATTTTGTCGTAGAGTGTGATGGGCAAGTTTTTGCGTATTGTAACATTTATTTGACCTCCCCTTCCCCTCCCCAGGGATTGGGTTGTTGTTGGGTTGTTTTACCTCTGAGCGGACTAAATGACCAGGCCACATGAATAAATGACCAGGCCACATGGATCTCACACCATGGGCTAAATGACCAGGCCACATGGATCTTGAAGGCTCAGAGAAGATTGGGGGAGGGGACCCACTGGAACAGCTGTTGGGAGACAGATGGTAGCCTCCCGTCAAGGCCATCCAGCGTGTTCTTTACCGTGCACAGGGTATGGTTCTCCCGCACACGGGGCCACGGCTTAACGTCCCATCCGACGGACGGCGTCCTTTCCAAGCCCATCGGTGTCCCCTACTGACCGTGGGCAGGGCGGAGAATTTTGCGGAGATAAATCTCAACGCTGACCCAGCTGGGACTCGAACCTGGGAACTACAGATTACGAGCCTGGCGCGCTACCGACTGAGCCCCCCCCCCCCCCCCCCCCCCCCCCAGGGATTGGGAAAACGCAGATTCTTTGTTTCAAGAGATAAATTCGAAATTCTTTTTATGTTGTACTTCTTATTATGCTCCTTGAAATTTCCAAATAATCCAATAATTCTAATTTCCACTCTTAGAGGGTTACTTACGAACTACTATTATTTTCGAACGTGTTTTTAATTTTAATTTGACAAAATCTCTTTAAAAATTTTACCCCTCAAGCAACTTTTTGTCACAGAAATGCGATAGGAGCCTGTCTGTTTAATACATAATAGAAAAGTTCAGTGAGTAAAGTAAGACCTCAGCAGAAAGACAACCCAGTAGTTCGTTTTTAAAAAACGAACTGCAGAAAAAAAAACTAAAAGATATGCATGCGTTGTTCAAAAGATTAATTTGGCCTGACAAAAAAATTGGATATATATTTAGCCCTTTTTGATTTTTGCACATTTGAAATATCATTGATTGATACTTTAAGTGTATTGTCGAATTCAGCTATTTATGTTACTTGTAAAACAAAAGTGCGACCTGCTTGCCTAAAAAAAAATGACCCGTATGAAGTCCTAACGCCACTACACCACTACTTATAACAAAACTTCTTCTTTACTTGTAATTTAACTTGTTTTCAATCTCGTTGTGACACTAGACTTAAAGTTTATCTTTAGAAATATGTGTGATTAATTATTTGAACTTTTTTCTTAAGGTAACGAAAATATCTTTAATTTTATTGATTTCCCTTTTTGAGATAATTTCTGTGTTTGCTAATATTATCTTAATTATTAACCTCACATTTCATTGATTCTAACCAATTGCTTCATTTCTGCTTTCTTTAGTCCATGTGCAGATCCAACAGAGGAACTGTCAGCGGGTACTTTTTAGCTGGAAGATTTATGTTTTGGCTTCCGGTAAGTTGTAATTGAATGGTTTAAATATTAATCAGTTTAATTTCATTATTTCGTTCTCTGCATACTAGAGCATTTGAACTCTCTCTCTCTCTCGTTCCGAGTGTAAAAAACGCATCGATCTCAACATATGGGGAGACTTTATCTTTATGAATGGGATCACCACGTATAAATATAAAGAGCGTCCAAAAATAATGATGTTATCATCATCAGTACTATCGTCATCACTGTCGTGACCCTTGGGTTCGGATCCTGTCAGACTGTGACAGATGTCATGACCCGTAGTTCGGATCCTGTCCGACTGTGACAGATGTGATGACCCAGTCCACACAGGAGAGAGGGACGATGAAGAAATTACTTAATTCGCTTCGGTTAAACTTCAGGTTCGCGGGTTTTTACGCTCGTGCCACTGTATGCCTTAACTTTGCTGCGTTGAATGAAGAATAACAATGGTCCATCAATTACTGCACGAGAATTATATAGGGACGACACAATTTTTATTCACACTATATACAGCTACGTGCTGGGAATGAACTCCACTCCGTAGGCCTTTACTGCTTCACACTGTGGTTCTTTCTGAATCCACAAAACTACTATCAAATTCACCGCTCAACTCCGTGAGCCTTTGCTGCTTTGCTACTGCAAATATTATTATAATGAGGTGGAGAATTGCACACTCTGCAATTTCTCACTTTACAGACCTCAAAACTCGGCGGAAGGATAATCAACCTTTGCCTACACTGTGGCTCCTTCTGAACCACAAGAATAAAAGACAAGATTCTCCAAGAATCTGGATTCCCTCTTGGAATCGCACCCTCACTCACTCCAAGGGTTACTATTGAGAAAGGCGGCGTCCTTTTGACGCGTGTCAACACGACCTCCTTGCTTGACAGCTAACGCACAGACTGATTCTTCCAACTCCTTCCCCTAACCTCGTGCGCGAACTTTCTCCGCCGCGGGCTATTTAGTCATGCACGGCATAAACAACTGCTGGCATTCGTCACCACTTACCAGGAGCAGCTTTAGACCCGAAAAACAACAACAGTGAGTCATCCCAGCACAAACATTTCCAAGAACACATAAAAATATATACAACAATATAATACAACAAAAATATATAATAAATAAATAAATATAAAATTCGAGGGACATGACACTCACCACTATCACCATCATTAATATTATCATCACCATCATCACTATTGTCATAATCCCCACTACCATCATCACTGTTACCATCGCCACTATTGTCATCATCACCATTGCCATCATCACCACTACCATCATCACTATTGCACCATCACCATCATTGCTATTGGTCACTATTCCATCATAACAATTTTCATATTATTATTGGCACTATCACCATCATTGCTGTTGTCCCTACACCATCATTACTATTGTCACTATTAGCATCATTACTATAGTCACTATTAGCATCATTACTATTGTCACTATTAGCATCATTACTATTGTCACCATCACCATCATTACTATTGTCATCACCACCATCATTACTATTGTTATCATCGCCATCGTTATTATTCCAATCATAGTCATGTCACCCGCAACTTTTTCCTCTTCGAGGCATACGATATGAACTTAAAATGTTCCGCGTTTACTAAAATAATTATCTTATCTAGAACTGCATGTCAATAGCTTGATGATCTGACTTCGAAATTTAATGCCTTCAAACAAATATTTTTGAAAGAGTGGCCGAAAGAAGATTTTAGATTCGAACCAGGAACAATCTACAAGCTAGCAATACGCAGTTCCGTATTCTCTAACTGTAGTTGCGACGAGTAAGAGATTTCACATGATTGACCAAGACCCAATTTTTGTTTGAACAATAACAAAAATTTTTAATTTATTTTAATTCAACACTTAACAAAGTTCCACCACTGGCTTATAAAGGTGGATGATTTTACATTACAATTAATTGACTAAGTACTCACTCCATTCAGGTAAGCTTAATTTCGAACAACACTCACACAAAATAATGAAAATAAAACTTAAAAGTGAAAGTGACAACAAGCAGAGTAAGTTAAATTAAAATAACTTTACCATTTTGAAGTTTCTCCGGAACGAGAACTGTATTCTGCTAAGTTATTGTGATGTGCACACGGCGTAAATTTTCATGAAACACCCACTCCAGATTTCTCTGATCGTGGTTTTTCCCAAGCAAAGCAAATTTCTTTAAATTTCGCCTAACATACTTAGGTAAAAGTTTATCATCTCAGTAATTTAAGAGATGTCTAATTTAACACTTTCCCTCCCTAAATCATGGCCTAAAAGTCAGTCCAGTGAATTTCACTAAAGTTGGACTTAGCAAAGATAGCAAAAGAAAGATAGAAAAACACCAAACCCTGGTCTGTTAGTCTGATCAACCCACACCGAACTCCTTCTCCCGGGTCGAGCGTGACAATATCTTTCTGGCAACCCTGGGAACTCTCGACCAAAAAAGGCCAATTAGAATCGAGCCCTGGGCAAAAACCCGACTCCATTTCCATATTTCACAAGTGAGATGGAGCTTTGCTGCCAGCCAACACTCGCATTCCTCTTGAAGGTCAATGTCTGCTTCTGGGCGAGCTGAAATTGTTTCACAAGACACTTCTCGTCTCCGTACATCAGCCAAGTTTCCTCTCGGCAACCAATGTAAACAGATGAAACGGAACCCTGAATGAAATTCGCAACGGAGATGTTGCACCCATTAACCTCCGAAGACATCTCCAGACACAAAGTGGTTGCATCAGGATAAAAATGAAATACAGTAAATATAAAAAAATTAAAATCAATAGGTCTGCGACCTATCAGTCATCAGCATCATAGCTACTGTCGTCATCACCATCACTACTGTTGCTGTTGTTACCATCACTACTATTGTCGTCATCAACTTCAGCATTTTGTCGTCATCATATCGATGTCGTCGCCATCACCACCACCACCATCATACCGATGTCGTCACCACTATCATATCGGCGGCGTCACCACTATCATATCGGTGTCGTCACCACTATCATCATCATATTAATGTCATCATCACCAGTATCATCATATAGTTTATATACAGTGTACCCCCTTTTCTTTTCGGATAAAAGCATTACCAGATTTTAATAAGGTAGTTAAGCACTTACCTAGAGGTGCCAACGTAAGAAGGGCGTCACTATTTAAGCGTTTCAATTTGTTTATTTAAGTGACAAAAAATAATGCTATTTTCAGTCTCAGAAGGAATCCTCCTCGAAAAAAAATGAGCCATTATACTCTGGTGACCAGACGTCCCCATTTTCCTGGGGCAATCCCTGGATGAAAAAACTTTTCTCCTGACAGATAAAAGTCCCCGGAACTGTATTTTTAGGATTTTTTAAAATATTAAATTAACTGTACAACATGAAAATATCTTTTACTAATTGAGTAGTAGTGGCAACACTTGTGAAAAAAATCAGTCAGTAATGCATGTGAACTGTGAGTGAAAAGCTGAGGCTAGAATTTTAAAATGAAAGCCATTAATTGCGAGCTGTCAAACTAAGCTCAGTAGTGAGGCCTCCGTTTTCCGGTTTTCTCAGGCAGTGATGGTCTCAAAGGGGACGACTGCTCCCAAATTCTGAGAAAAGGAGTCAAAGATTCAGACAGAAAGCAACAGTCATTCCAATGAATTTCGCTTTTAAAAGTCGTTCCAATGAATTTCGCTTTTAAAAGTCGTTCCAATGAATTTCGCTTTTAAAAGTCGTTCCAATGAATTTCGCTTTTAAAAGTCGTTCCAATGAATTTCGCTTTCAAAAGTCGTTCCAATGAATTTCGCTTTTAAAAGTCGTTCCAATGAATTTCGCTTTTAAAAGTCGTTCCAGTGAATTTCGTTTTTAAAAGTCGTTCCAATGAATTTCGCTTTTAAAAGTCGTTCCAATGAATTTCGCTTTTAAAAGTCGTTCCAATGAATTTCGCTTTTAAAAGTCGTTCCAATGAATTTCGCTTTTAAAAGTCGTTCTAATGAATTTCGCTTTCAAAAGTCGTTCAAATGAATTTCGCTTTTAAAAGTCGCTCCAATGAATTTCGCTTTTAAAGTCATTCCAGTGAATTTCGCTTTTAAAAGTTGTTCCCCTCACCCCACACCCCGATACGAAAATAATAATAATAATAATAAAACTGCATCCTGGAACTGTTAGTGACCTTTGGCCAATTTTACAAATCAAAATTTCAACGATTTCAGATATTTCTTTTATGTGGTCGTCCTAGATTCCACTCTCTTCAAAGCACTATCCCTCCTGACAATCGAAAGTACACTTTTAAAAAAGTGTGGATTGTGATGAAGAGGCATAGATTGTTAATGCTGGATGACCTTGTCTGTAGGCTACCATCTGTCTCGTAATAGCTGTCAAGTAGATCGCCTTTCCCAAACTTTCTCTGAGTTTTTGGGGTCCTTGTAACCTGGCAGTTTATCTCAGTGTGAGCAAAAAAAGGGCCTCTCAGAGGAAAAGGACCTCTTATTTTAAAATTATACAGCGCTACTTCTATATAATAAATAATTCTTTAAGTAAGAATTTTAATATAAGTAAGAATTTCTTTTTTTTTTTGAAGGGGAATGATTTTTTTCAAGTTGTAGGAACTAACTTTGAATTTCTATTTATAAATACATATTTTTGCATTTTAATAATAAAAATATATAATAAATTAACCCTGAAGAAGCTGCTTGTCACACAGAGGTCTGACAGGAGCCTGTCGGTTTAATGCGCTATAGAGCATATCTGTGAGGAAAGCGAGACCACAGCAGAAAGACAACACAAGCATCCATGCCTTACCCGGGGCTCGAACCCAGGCCCCTTTAATCAGTAGCCAAGCGAGACATAATTTTTCATCAGTGTAGATAACGCACTTGGCTACTGATCAAAGGAACCTAGGTTCGAGACCCGGGTAAGCTATGGATGTTTGTGCCGTTTTCCTGCTGAGATCCCACCATCCTCTCAGACTTTCTACTATGGCGTATAAACTGACATGCTGTTTTCAGTCCTCTGTGGCAAGCAGCTGCTTGAGGTTTTGTTTTATTTTTTTTTATAAATAAGTACGAGAGAATTTTTGATTATTAGCCAAACACTATAGAATTTTTGAACAGTATCCAAGCAGGGAGGAATATTTGAGGATAATATTTTATCAGTACCAAAGCATGCGAGAATTTTTGATCAATAGCCAAACACGATTGAATTTTTGATCAGTTGCCAAGCACAAGAGAATTTTTGATCAGTTGCCAAACACGATAGAATTTTTTATCAGTAGCCAAACACGATAGAATTTTTTATCAGCAGCTAAATACGATTGAATTTTTGATCATTAGCCGAGCACGGGATTTTTTTTGATCAATAGCCAAACACGATAGATTTTTTTATCAGTAGCCAAACACGATTGAATTTTTTATCAGTAACCAAACATGATTGAATTTTTGATCAGTAGCCGAGCACGGGAGAATTTTTGATCAATAGCCAAACAGGATAGAATTTTTTATCAGTAGCCAAACACTATTGAATTTTTTATCAGTAGCTAAACATGATTGAATTTTTCATCAGTAGCCGAGCAGGGGAGATTTTTTGATCAATAGTTAAACACGATAGAATTTTTTATCAGTAGCCAAACACGATTGAATTTTTTATCAGTAGCCAAACACGATTGAATTTTTGATCAGTAGCCAAACACGATTGAATTTTTGATCAGTAGCCGAGCACGGGAGATTTTTTAATCAATAGCTAAATACAATTAAATTTTTGATCAGTAGCCGAGCACGGGAGGTTTTTTGATCATAGCCGAACACGATAGAATTTTTTATCAGTAGCAAACACGATTGAATTTTTTATCAGTAGCTAAACACAATTGAATTTTTGATCAGTAGCCGAGCACGGGAGATTTTTTGATCAATAACTAAATACGATAGAATTTTTTATCAGTAGCCAAACACGATTGAATTTTTGAACAGTAGCCGAGCACGGGAGATTTTTTGATCAATAGCCACACACGATAGAATTTTTTATCAGTAGCCAAACATGATTGAAATTTTGATCAGTAGCCGAGCACGATTGAATTTTTGATCAGTAGCCGAGCACGGGAGATTTTTTGATCAATAGCTAAATACGATAGAATTTTATATCAGTAGCCAAGCACAATAGAATTTTTTATCAGTAGCCAACCGCGAGGGAGATATTTTGCTTTACAGAGGGAATGATTATTACTTACCTTTCTATTGCATTTTGAGGATAGCTTTCTATTAAACCAACATGGAAGTACTCTTTTTGTTTGTGTAAGCATTGAAAAGTATTAATGAAAAATTCTAAAAGACATCTTTCCTTTCGAAACAATTGTCCAATACATTATCTTCATTCAAGGTTGGTGCTTCTGTATTTGCCAGCAACATCGGAAGCGAACATTTCATCGGCTTAGCTGGATCTGGAGCAGCTGCTGGAATCAGTGTCGGAGCATTTGAAATAAATGTAAGTAGCTTACACTATATTGTAATTTATTTACCTCAAATTATAATTTGCTATTATTAACTCGATTTCATAAGAAAAACAGAGCCCTTTTTTTTCCATTCTATTTTCTGTTTTGCCTGGTATCTGTAAACATTTAAAGTGTTTGTTTTCAAAGATGAATGAAAAACTCTTTTTGGATTCGACAGGACTGACGAAATATTAGGATTCGCATTATACAAATCTCCCAATACTTTTAATACCGCCCAATATTGGATGATAATTTGCAAATGTCAAACTTTTAAACGAGTATTGCAAACTATCTATTCATGTCAAAAATCTGAAATTTCGATGGTACATTGTGATGATCAAGGGATTTACATTCATAGCAACAATTTCATTCTTTAATTCCCCGCAGAGGAGGGACGGGACTCCGGGGTCATTCCGGACTGCTTTTCGAGTCACAAAGGCAAATTTTGTCCTGTCATGTGATACCTGAGAGACGTACAACCTTCAGTGTGTTCTCTTTCATTCACACACAAACTGTAATGTTATTAATTTCAGACGTTTGTGAGATATGCGTTTAATAGTTCGTGAATTATGCTTAACATTTGGACACCAGTGTATGTTGCTTTGGCAGCCATGATTTTCTTAATTGAAAAATTGCATTTTTATAAAATATATGCAGAAAAAATGAGATAATTTTTCGTACTAAAATGGTTTTCTTTTTGAGAAAACTATCCTTTTCACGTAAAAAAAAGAAACCATCTTCCACTTTTACTTAGAAAAAAAAAAGGATCAAGCAACCCTTTGATATTTGAGTAATAAAGAATTTTTTTTAAATGCAAGTTGATGAAATATTACAATCTGATATATGCTGCAATTTTAAATGGGATATATTACTTTAAAAAATTAATCAGTATTTTTTGTTTCCTTTCTCCCCTAGGCGCTTATCATTCTCCAACTAGCAGGATGGGTTTTTTTGCCAGTATTCATTGCAAGTCGCGTAAGTAAAAAAGAAAATGTCTAGTTTTATACAAATGGTCTTCATTTGTCCCAAATTAAGTGTAAGTAAATATAGTGTCATTACAAGAGAATACCCATATTTTAAATTCTTATATTTTATTAAATAGTTAAATAACAAAAGTAATTTTGCGCCCAAAATGTAAAGACACTCTTCGTTTTCTTGATATGACTGCATGGAGTTGTTATCACACGTATTGTCTTAAATGGTAAATTTCGAAATCGTTGGATTGGTAGAAGTGAACCGATCTTGTTGCCCTGAAAAATCACGTTTTGGAACCATTAGGATTTTTTGCGGGGGAATACATTAAAGCGTCGTATATTCCGAAAACAAATTCATAATTTACAACATTTTAATAAGCGAATTACTGCAGCTGTTTTAATGTTACATCAGATATGCTGAGAAGAGTACAGAAGAAATTGAATATCACGCCATTTATAGAGCCCACATTGAATTCTGTTGAATACAAAGAGAAACTTCGATTGTTTCTGGCATTTTTTACACACAGGATTGTACACACAATTGAGCAAGGATGTGTACACAATTGAGCACACAATTGAGCCAGGATGTGTACACAATTGAGCACACAATTGAGCCAGGATTTGTACACAATTGAGCACACAATTGAGCCAGGATTTGTACACACAATTGAGCACACAATTGAGCCAGGATTTTGTACACACAATTGAGCACACAATTGAGCCAGGATTTTGTACACACAATTGAGCACACAATTGAGCCAGGATTTTGTACACACAATTGAGCACACAATTGAGCCAGGATTTTGTACACACAATTGAGCCAGGAGAAATGACTAGATTTCAAATGCAATATAACATTTCTTCCTCTGTTTTAATGGTCTTAAAAAATTTGTTGAATATTCATGAAACATAAATAAGTTTCGGAATTTTTTGCCTCTTTTACCATTTTTACCCATCTCCCATACACACAATCTTTTTCTGAGCCCTCGGGGTCCTTGTGACCTGACCATTTAGCCCATTGTGTACGAAAAAGTGCCTCTTAGAGGTAAAACAACCGAACTCGGTAGAGCTCCAGGTTGGTAATCTGCAGTTCCCATGTTCGAATCCCATTATGCTTGCATTGAGATTTCCTCTTCTAATTCCAATGCTGCCCTCAGTGAGAAAGGAGACACCTATAGACTTGAAAACGGCTCCTTTCGTCTGAAGGAACTTTAAGCCATCATCCTGGGTCTATAATAGCAGTACCATATTCATGTTAAAAAACATGCTGAATACCCTGTCAGGAGGTTTCCATCTGTCTCCTCACAGCTAATCGATCTCTTTTCAAATGGGATCCTTAACTGAGAACCAATAAATGATATCGCAATTGAGATTCGAAAGAAGATCATCCTCGTGCAGCAGGAAATGCATCGTTCAGGAATAGACAAATTCGATTCAGCATCCACCAGAAACAATCTCTTTCGTGACACTGTTATCAAAAGACAGAAGCCTCCATTTGTATTTGGGGCGGGGATGCCTCAGTCGGTAGCGCGCCAGGCTCGTAATCTGCAGTTCCCAGGTTCGAGTTCCAGCTGGGTCACAGTTGAGACTTATCTCCGCAAAACTCCCCGCCCTGCCCACGGTCAGTAGGGAACATTGGCTTGGAAAGGCCGTCGTACGTCGGATGGGACGTTAGCCGTGGCCCCGTGTGTGGGAGAGCCATACCCTGTGTACAATAAGAACACGCTGGATGGTCTTGACGGGAGGCTACCATCTGTCTCCCAACAGCTGTTCCAGTGGGTCCCCTCCCCCAACCTTCTCTGAGCCTTCGGGGTCCATGTGACCTGGCCATTTAGCCCATGGTGTGCAAAAAAGTGCCACTCAGAAGTAAAACAATCCAACCCAACCCTCCATTTGCATAGTGCATCAAAAAGAGAAAGCTGTCTTCTTATCCACAGTATAGAAATCTTCAGAGTGATGTATCCACGAAACAGCAGAGTGTCCTTGAACTTTGAGTTAAAAACACATAAATGTTAGACTGAAAATGGAGACGTGGTGAGCGGATGTTGAGAGATGGGGGTTACAGGAAAAGGTCGCATTAAAAGTTCAAAGAATGTAAACAGATAATATCATTTTGATTTGTCCAAGTTTAGCAGACGTGTTTATCTCATCTGATGATCTGCTGTTGATATTTCCTTCGCAAGAGTACGGCAGTAGACGATAATAGTTCTCGGGATTGCAATAAAGTTGATTGATGAACCTTTGTCCTAATGGTTTGGCGGGGGTGACTCAGTCGGTAGCGCGCCAGGCTCGTAATCTGTAGTTCCCAGGTTCGAGTCCCAGCTGGGTCAGCGTTGAGATTTATCTCCGCAAAATTCCCCACCCTGCCCACGGTCAGTAGGGGACAGCGATGGGCTTGGAAAGGCCGCCGTCCGTCGGATGGGACGTTAAGCCGTAATTCCGTGTGCGGGAGAGCCATACCCTGTGCACGTTAAAGAACACGCTGGATGGCCTTGACGGGAGGCTACCATCTGTCTCCCAACAGCTGTTCCAGTGGGTCCCCTCCCCCAACCTTCTCTGAGCCTTCGGGGTCCATGTGACCTGGCCATTTAGCCCATGGTGTGCAAAAAAGTGCCGCTCAGAGGTAAAACAACCCAACCCAACCTAACGGTTTAGAATAGTGAGTTGAGGGACAAATGGCCAATGAATATTTACTAGTTTGATTCATTTATGTAAATATCAGAAGTTTAAAAACTGGAGATACAATGCTTACTGTGGAGTTGACTCTTCAACAATTCTCACATTACACTATAAAATGGGGTGGGGGTGGCTCAGTCGGTAGCGCGCCAGGCTCGTAATCTGTAGTTCCTAGATTCGAGTCCCAGCTGGGTCAGCGTTGAGATTCCCCGCCCTGCCCACAGTCAGTAGGGGACACCGATGGGCTTGGAAAGGCCGCCGTCCGTCGGATGGGACGTTAAGCCGTGGCCCCGTGTGTGGGAGAGCCATACCCTGTGCACGTTAAAGAACACGCTGGATGGCCTTGACAGGAGGCTACCATCTGTCACCCAACAGCTGTTCATGTGGGTCCCCTCTCCCAACCTTCTCTGAGCCTTCGAGGTCCTTGTGACCTGGCCATTTAGCCCATTGTGTGCAAAAAAAGTACTGCTTACAACACTGAAACACTGAAAATGTTTCGGAAATGAAAACAGACTTTTTTTTACTAATTTCGAGTCTCTAAACACGATTACGTGGTTAAAAATTATTGATTGGCTCTTATTTTGAAAAACCAGGAAGCTGGATCCATATACAGCCTTTCGCGCGCTGTACGAAGTACAGTATGTATAATGATTTGAGCCTTTCGCGCGCTGTACGAAGGGCCAAGGTGACACAATACCAGGGAGTTATTGCATCATTCGGGAGTTACCTTTCCTCTTTTTTCGTCCGTACATGATTGTATAGCCTTCCCATGGCCGAGTGGTTAGCGCGCTTGGCTACTGATCTAAGGGACCTGGGTTCGAACCCCGGGTAAAGCAAGGATGTATGTGTTTTTTCTGCTGAGGTCCTGCCATCCTCTCAGACCTTCTACTGTGGCATATAAACTGACAGGCTCCTGTCAGACCTTCTACTGTGGCATATAAACTGACAGGCTCCTGTCAGACCTTCTACTGTGGCATATAAACTGACAGGCTCCTGTCAGACCTCTGTGGCAAGCAGCTGCTTGAGGGGTTTTTTATTTATTTTTATTTATTTACATGATTGTATGCGGGCGCTGTACGTGAGCGATATGCCGCTTTCTTGAGTGAACAATGCAAACCATTTTGTTACATTTGAGAAGTTGCTTTTGCGTTACAGAAGCGTGAAATAACGTCCTTTCATCAAAAAGGCCTACCACGTTTACTGAGGGTGTAAGATTGGAGATCAACAGAGGAGCTGGACTCCGCATATAGTGTTTAAGAGTTGTACAACACGTCTTTGCAACTGACTATCGATCAAGAGGCTATCGATGCCATTTGCCATTACTATGATATAGTGGGAACCGTACAACAACACGAGTGACTGTTACTTTTGTATGGCACTTCTGCTGGAAAGTGGCATTACTAAAAAAGAAAATGCAGACAATAAACTACTCCAACATAGAGCCTGACATCCATTCAGTGCCACATGGGAAAAATCTGCCCGACCCGGAGCCACAAGTACATTTCGATGTGGACTCAGAGGAGGAAGAGGAAGAGAAGAAAGAAGCAGGAACACAGATAATAACATCTGTAGATGCCGACTTCACACCCACACCATTGGATTCACCACACAAGATCACGAAGAACGAGTTGGGTTGTTTTACCTCTGAGCGGCACTTTTTTGCACACCATGGGCTAAATGGCCAGGTCATATGGACCTCGAAGGCTCAGAGAAGTTGGGGGAGGGTACCCACTGGAACAGCTGTTGGGAGACAGATGGTAGCCTCCCGTCAAGGCCATCCAGCGTGTTCTTTAACGTGCACAGGATATGGCTCTCCCGCATACGGGGATGGGCTTAATCCGTCGGATGGGCTTAACGTTCCATCCGACGGATGGCGGCCTTGCCAAGCCCATCGGTGTCCCCTACTGACCGTGGGCAGGGCGGGGAATTTTGCGGAGATAAATCTCAACGCTGACCCAGCTGGGACTCGAACCTGGGAACTACAGATTACGAGCCTGGCGCGCTACCGACTGAGCCACCCCCGCCCCCACGAAGAACGAGTTTGATGATCTTGTTAGAGATCTGGAGCTATCAAAGAGCAAGGTGGAACTCCTAGAATCCAGACTGCAGCCGTGGAATCTCCTTGTTAGAAATGTGAAGTGCATATCGTAGCCACCAAAAAGATCTGGTATTGTTCATTATGATGGCAGGTAACCTGGTTGCTTGCAAAGATGATGATCGTTTATTCACATCCCTCCACATGACACATACTCCAGAAGAATGGAGGTTATCTATAGATTCCTCGAAATTAAGTATGAAAGCCTTTCTACACAATTGGAACGTGTTGACTCCTGTTACAGAAAGACCATGCTGTTAATGTAAAGGAAAATCATTACAATATGAAACAATTACTTCAATACATAAATTATGACAAACAGAAGGGCATATTTGTGCGGGCTTAAAAGTCATTACTCTTTCCTTGAACTACAGCTCGGATATAAAAAGTTCTGTTGTTTCCTCTGCGAATGGAATAGTAGACACAAAGCATCCCATTTCGTAAAGAGGATTTGGCCTTCTCGGGTTGTTGGGTTGTTTTACCTCTGAGCGGCACTTTTTTGCACACCATGGGCTAAATGGCCAGGTCACATGGACCCCGAAGGCTCAGAGAAGGTTGGGGGAGGGGACCCACTGGAACAGCCTGTTGAGAGATAGATGGTAGCCTCCTGTCAAGGCCGTCCAGAGTGTTCTTTAACGTGCACAGGGTATGGCTCTCCAGAACATTAGACCGCGGCTAAACATCTCATCTGATGCATCGGTGTCCCATACTGACCGAGGATAGGGAAACGAGTTTTGCGGAGATAAATCTCAACACTGACCCAGCTGGGACTCGAACCTGGAAACTGCAGATTACGAGCCTGGTGTGCTGTCCTTATATCACATACTGGGATATAGTATGTCTTTGAAGATACCCTTCTTAAGTTCTCATTTGGATTTCTTTCCGGAAAACTGGCTCTGTAAGTGATGAACACGGAGAACGTTTACATCAGGAAACTGTTTCAATGGAAAAGAGATATCGAGAGAGATGGACTCAATCAACGTTAGCAGATTGTTGCTGGAATGTGATGCGAAATTCTCAAATTTCGGTATATAATCTGCAGCCGAAGATGCGGCGGTTGCTGTAGATCGAGATATGAGTAATAGGAGATAAATTTATATATTACAGAGGATGATATTGCTTTTTTTCGTTTACATATTTATATATATTGATGTACTCAGGATTGCATGAAATATATGTTTTGTAAACATCCACTTGCGAGTTAAAACACTAACTCTTGTGGAACTTGACTATGTATTAGCTATGTATTAAATATTGTGCAAATAAATATTATTATTATTATATATGCAACATTCAGCGAGGGATGTAATACAGGTAAGTGACTGTATCTAGAAAACCATAGCCAATAAAACATTTTCGTTGTCATTTTCATATTCAGCAGCTCGATTTACATAAGAAATTGTTGTTTGCACTTCCAAAACTCACCAAAGGTCAAAATCTGTTATTCAGTGTTATCGTAGATAATGGACTGATTATTGACCTTTGACCTATGAGAGCTGAAGAAGGTCAACTGCGGTCTCATAGTCTGCCAACGTTTACACTGAATAACAATAGTATAAATATGTAACCGAATCAATAGTCGATATCGAAAAATATGCAAGCTCAGTATCTCACTATTGGCATTTGCATTAAAAACAAATTAGTTTCTTGATATTTATTCCCTCTTCCGGAACACTAGTCTAGATTATCAGAGTAAAGTTCGTCAGTGGTTCTATTGAAGGATTTCACTATAGAAACTGTAGCTTTAAGTATGAATAAAAGACCTTTTCTCCAATTCGTTGTAAATGGTGATCAGGAAACAGAACTTGGGTTGTTTGGGTTGTTTTACCTCTGAGCGGCACTTTTTTTGCACACCATGGGATAAATGGCCAGGTCACATGGACCCCGAAGTCTCAGAGAAGGTTGGGGGAGGGGACCCACTGGAACAGCTGTTGGGAGACAGATGGTAGCCTCGGGTCAAGGCCATCCAGCGTGTTCTTTAACTTGCACAGGGTATGGCTCTCCCGCACACGGGGCCACAGCTTAACGTCCCATCCGACGGACGGCGGCCTTTCCAAGCCCATCGGTGTCCCCTACTGACCGTGAGCAGGGTAGGGTTGTTTTACCTCTGAGCGGCACTTTTTTGCACACCATGGGCTAAATGGCCAGGTCACATGGACCCCGAAGTCTCAGAGAAGGTTGGGGGAGGGGACCCACTGGAACAGCTGTTGGGAGATAGATGGTAGCCTCCCATCAAGGCCATCCAGCGTGTTCTTTAACGTGCACAGGGTATGGCTCTCCCGCACACGGAGCCACGGCTTAACGTCCCATCCGACGGACGGCTGCCTTTCCAAGCCCATCGGTGTCCACTACAGACCGTGGGCAGGGCGGGGAATTTTGCGGAGATAAATCTCAACGCTGACCCAGCTGGGACTCGAACCTGGGAACTACAGATTACGAGCCTGGCGCGCTACCGTATAGTCATGTGTTCCGTGATCATATCACTCTAATACAATTTGCATATTTATATAGCATTTGCCTTATTAACTACTGCTAGTAAGTCAAGTACAGGTCTTTTGCTTGCAAAGCAAAAGAGAAAACATGACGTAGACAGATCATCAGTGTCACAGAAATCGTAAAAAAATTCTAGCCTTCAAGTCTACTTCGAAAGAAAAGAACAGGATTATTTCCCCCCGCATCTCTCGTGCTGTCAGAATCACGTGCGGAATTCAGTTCACGTGACGAATACTGCAATAACCCAACTCTGCTGCCGGATCAGCTGGAGTTGTTGACAGAAGATGAACTTCATTGCCAGAGGATGAACTTCATCGCCAGCATCCAAGGAGGTTAAGAAACCTCTCCATTGATGACCTGGTAGGGGTTATCAGAAGACGTGAATTAAGATGCACTTTGGAATAGATTGAGAATCGGTATGTGAAAGAGGATGCAGTTGTTTCTTCTGCATCGTGCACCAGAATGACTTCTCCCCGATCTTTCTACTGCGAGCGAAAATAAAGACTTTTAAATGAAGCATGCATTTTAAATGAATCTTTTAGTTCAGCATATTCCGGTTGTTTTTTTTTCCTTACTTTTATACGAAAAAGAAATTTCTGCCTTTAAGACTCTTATTATCTTTTTTTATGACTTCCTAACTCTCGCTATTCTTTTTATGTCTTCTGGCTATCGCTGCCGTTTTTTTCTCTCTCAGACTCTCGAATTTTGTGTTCCTGACTGTCACTATTTATTTGGTTTCCCGAGTCCCATTATTTATGTTTTTCCCAACTCTCTCCATTGGTTTTGCTTTTTTGACCCTCGCTAAGTCCCCCCCCACAACGACTCTTACTGTTATTTTGCTCTCATGTCTCTTACTAATTTTCTTCTCTTCTTGACTCTCGCTATTCGATTTATTTTTTTACCTTGTGGCTTTCACTGCTTTTTTTACCTCCCTGCCTCTCGATTTCTGTCTTCCTCACTCTCACTATTTATTTGCTTTCCCAATTCTCCGTATTGTTTTTGTTTTCCTCATTCTCGCTAAGTTTTTGTGTTCCTGACTATCACTATTATTTTGCTTTCCTGTCTCTCACTATTTTTCTTCTCTTCTTGACGCTCGCTATCCATTTGCTTTTTTTTTTTGCTTTGTGGCTTTCGCTATCTTTTCCGCTATCCTCTGACTCTCTATTTTTGTTTCCACTTTTTTTTTGCTTTCCTTACTATCGCTATTCTTATCTGGAATTCCTCCCCCACACACACACACTTTTACTTGGCTCCACTTTATTGTTTCCTAGATTCAGGCCTCTATGTAACTGAATGCTTAGCATCACGAACTGTGTTTAAAACTTCAAAATTAATTGTAATTATTAAAATGCAAGAACCTTTACTCATCAGCATCTGTAAAGAGTAGAAATACTTTTTCTGGCAGCTTCTAGAGTTTCATCACCTCCAGAATAACATTAACATTACTATTCTAACACACAAAGAATTGTTCACAGCAACAAAACTGCTGTTAAAATCCAAGACTACTTGTGAAATATTGATGTAACTAAAGCGTTTGTCTAAGACTGTACAATTATTCTCCAATTCAAAGGAAAATTGCATGAACTTGAAATTAAAATATATCTTAGAGCGGCAAAAAATTAAATCGCTTGAAGCGACATAGAACTAAACTCGATTAGCGAAGTAAGAAAAAGTAAGTTTTTTGGGAGAATCAAAAAAAAGAAACTGTCTCATAGGTAGCATAAAAAAGTTCACTTCGGACAAAAAAGAAAAGTAAGTTTTCTAGGCGGCTCCAAAAAGTAAGTTAAAAAAACATTTATGCCTAAGAAACATTAAGCCTATAGAAATAATTAATTCTGATGTGGCTATGTTTTTTTAACAATTTCGTGAAAAAAGAATGGTTTTGTGAAAAACCATTTTTTTTCACGATAAAAAACATTCATGCCTAAGAAACATTAAGCCTATAGAAACAATTAATTCTGATGTGGCTATATTTTTTTAACAATTTCGTGAAAAAAGAATGGTTTGTAAATACCATTTTTTTAACAATTTCGTGAAAAAATGGTTTTGTGAAAAACCATTTTTTTTTTAGAAAGCCATTTATGCGTAAAAAAATATTAAGCCTATATAAATAATTAATTCTGATGTGTTTTTTTTAAACAATTTCACATTTCGAAACGAGACAAAAAAAAACTCCTGATATTGTTGAAGAAACCTATTTTTTGTGCTTTCGCTAACTTTTTTTTTAACTTTTTGTATTGCTTTCGCAGTTAAAACCAATTGTAAGTTTGAAAGGCTAAATATATTCCTATAAAATGCCCAACTCTAAGAGTACAATTAATTCATTCACCGCCAATTAAAACCACAACGTGCAAAACTAACAAAAAGACGTTTCATCTATAGTTAATATAAATTAGTTCAGAGTATTTAAATGAACTAATAACAGCTTATAGGTTAATAACTGAATTTAATAACGTAAAGGATGCTTAAATCATAACTAGTTTCGACAGCCTTCAAACTATTGCTGCCATTTTGAAAATGTCAGCAATAATTTGAAAGCTGTCGAAACTAGTTATGATTTGTGCAACTCTTTAATTATAATACGCATCGAATAACGGGTGATTTGCGCTTTTATATTAATTCTTAACTATTTGATCATTTAACCAATGAACAGTGAATTAGTAGCAAGCTGTAATAATCAAGGACGAGTTTATAAAGAAATTTAGTAGAGGAGGTCATAACTACTTCTCCTACACCCCCACTGTAGAATCAATTTTCATATTTCAGTAGATTAAATATGCGGCACTAATCCACTATAAAGTTTTCAGCTATATTGTAATTTTATTAGGTATTATATTCAGTAGTATATAGAAAGTGGTCGAAAGTCAATTACCTTAATCAATAGCAGAGAAGTATCGGGGACGGGAGAGGAAGGGTCCATGTCACTTCCCCCTCCCCTTTTAAGAATGCTAGTAGTTAATGGAGTAAAAAAATTATTAAACTTGTGCATATTTCACGTATTTATGAAGAAATTTTTTAAAGACCTCTTAAATGGAGTAAACATAGAATTCAAGAAATATTTTTGTTGAAAAAAATAAGTTTTGCCTGAGAGGGACTCGACCCTGTTCTTTTGAAAACATGCCAGGTGTTATAACCACTAAATTATTAGTGACTCATTTTTTTCATCAAAAATAGTTCTTTAGTCATGAAATAATAAGCTGAAAAAAAGATGGCGCCACTGTACGAATCAAATCAAAAATCCGGAAAGTTTATAAGTCACAGCAGCTACAGAAAAACGTTAGCCGATGATGGTGTAGTGTTTTTTTTATAATAATAATAATATCTTTATTAAGCCTTAGTATGGTTATATATATGGATTACTCCGCTAAGCCTTATGGATTGTAAGCAGGATTCCTTTCATCACACGACAGGTTTATTAAAGAATATGACATGTATAATGGAAAATAAACACATAATTAATAACAGAAACTAAAACAATAACAACAACAAAAACACGTATTAAAACACAGACATGAAAAATTAAACACATTTATAAAATAAACCTATAAAATTTCGGATTACAGCACATATTGCACAAAACTATCACCTATTGTACAAGTCATCATTTCACATTAAAATTGCACTTGCTTAAAAAGATACCTGATACAGGATATGACATTTTAAACATTACTTTTCAAATATTTACATCTAATAACCATTTCGAAACTTTAGTTTTAATTTCTGAATAAGTGCTCAGGCATAACAGATCTCTCGGTAGAGAATTAAAAATTTTGGGTATTTGATAAGATATCCGCGCTTTACCATAATTATTGTTAAAAACTGGTTGAACAAAATAATTTTCACACTTTCGTCTTGTATTGATCACACGCAAAATTTTCTCCTTGTGTTCCTTTTTAAAGTAATTTCTAAAGATAGTTACATAAATATATAACAAGTCAACTGGTAAAATGTTCAGATAATGAAAAAGATAGCCAAGGTGATCTTCATTAATTACATGTTTATTGAATTTAACAATATTATTTAGAGTATTTTTTGTATTCGTTTAATTTTATTCAAAACAGATTTATATGTGCATCCATATATACTGATACCATACCTAATTATTGATTCACAGAGAGCTTTATATATCATTGTTATGACATCCAATGGAATAAGTGTATTCAACTTCAACACTTTGTAAGATGCATACCTTAGTTTATCACAAGTATATTTTATGTGCGATTTCCATTTAAAATCTTAGTCAATATAAATTCCCAAATATTGAATTTTAGTAACAACATGTTTCCAGTGAGACGTGGGTTCGAATCCCACTGACGGCAAAAATCAATATTTTTTCCCCAGCTTATTATTTCATGAGTTCCATGTCTACAGGGTGTCCTGTGATTCTTTACTACTGAAGAGTTCTTTGGTTTTATTTTTACAGATAATCTGTGCTTTAGTGTTGATTTTTTTTGGCATTAATAACGCCATTAGCGTGAGACTATCTGATTATTCACCGTATTTGAGGCAATGTCGAAAGGTTCCCCGCTTTTAACCATAGATGTCGCCAGCGACCAGCGACAGAGCGGGAAAATTTATGTCATGCATTCAAGTTAGACCTGGGTTCGATTTCTACCTTTACCAGATAATTTTGCTTCATTTTTTTTGTAATCGCGAATGTATCACATCAAAATTATTGTCTCAAACATCAAAGTATTGTAAAATAAACTAGTTGATAATACTGTAATTAAAATGATGGAGCTCAATACCGGTACAAAGACCGATTAATTGTTGTAAGTAATGCACAATAAATTTGTCATTGAACATTGTCCAGGGCACCTGTTTGGAGAGCTTACCTTGCTTACCGACTTGAGCCAGCTATGTGCTTACACTCCTCGGCATAGAAGTTACCTCATACAGAAGAACGTTGCGAAGGTTCACTGTGAGCAAAAATAACAATGAAGTAAATGAAAAAGACACCTGGCACACAAAACGTTTAATGATGAGAAGGTGATAAAATTGATTAAAGAGTTTGTGTGGTAATTAAGCTCTAACCACCAATGAGACACCAGCTGCAGTTTGGAGAGCTTCCAAAAATCACGTGAGCCCACCATGGAGCCATTACAAGTTCTCGCCAACAACAGCTCTTGACAGCTATCCAACTCTGACTGGTAGTGGGAGTTGAAGAGCTGCCAAGAATTCTGCCAGTACACCGTGAAGCGTTTAATACAGACATTTGGCTGTTATATTTATATAAGATATTTCACTTCAAATTTAGAGAAAAAAAATTGTGTTCAACTGAATGGGATGCAAAGCAATGAAATCCATGTAGATGCTCTCGGGTCTCCTTACATTACGCACCACCCTTAGGAGAGAAATATATCATCATCATCATCCTCAAGCAGCCATGGGCTACGTAGGTCCAACCAGACCGTGCAATTTAGTTCTCCAAGCAAGTCTCTCCTGAGCTACATCTACTGCATCTAGCCACTGCACACCAATTCTAACAAGGTCCTGTTTGACAATGTCTGCCCACCGCATCCTAGGTCTCCCCTTCTTTCTGAGGCCTTTAGGCACACTGTTCATAACCCTATTCGCCAATCTATAATTATTCATAAGGGCAACATGGCCAATTAAAAAGAGGAGTAAAATAGCCAGTATTAATTGATATATATTTTTCATGTAGCATTGTAATTTACTTTCAGTTTTGCAAAAAAAGCAAGTGAAACATTTTTCTATCTTTGAGTCCATTTTTTTAGAAGTGTAACTTACTTTCCCATTGTCTAAGGTTGAAACTGGATTACCTACCAAAACCAAGTTACCGGCCTTCCAGTAAGATTTACATTAATAAGAATTATCAATTATAGAATTTCTCTACAAATATTTTTCTTGTTTTTTACGTATTTATTTGTTTTCTTTTTTTTTTTCATTTTAGGTGTGCACCTTACCAGAATATATGTCAAAAAGATTTGGTGGGAAAAGAATCCAAATCTATTTAGCAGTTCTCTCCCTCCTGCTCTACGTGTTCACTAAAATTTCCGTAAGTTACATTTCCTAAAATATATAATTCGGTGTAAAGAGTCATCATCGGGTTGCTTTCATTTTCAGTTTTGAAACTGGATAAACCAGGGAAAATGTAACATGGAAGCTTCAGTGTATCATTGCTGGGACTACACCAATCCTCTGATGTAAGGGGGCTAACGAACACAAGGAAGCCCACGATACAAGAGGTTAGGTTGGGTTGTTTTACCTATGAGCGGCACTTTTTGCACACCATGGGCTAAATGGCCAGGTCTCAAGGACTCCAAAGGCTCATAAGGTTGGGGGAGGGGATCCACTGGAATAACTGTTGGGTTGGGTTGTTTTACCTCTGAGCGGCGCTTTTTTGCACACCATGGGCTTAAATGGCCAGGTCACATGGACCCCGAAGGCTCAGAGAAGGTTGGGGGAGGGGACTCACTTAACAGCTGTTGGGAGACAGATGGTAGCCTCCCGTCAAGGCCATCCAGCGTGTTCTTTAACGTGCACAGGGTATGGCTCTCCCGCACACGGGGCCACGGCTTAACGTCCCATACGACGGACGGCGGCCTTTCCAAGCTCATCGGTGTCCCCTACTGACCGTGGGCAAGGCGGGGAATTTTGCGGAGATAAATCTCAACGCTGACCCAGCTGGGACTCGAACCTGGGAACTACAGATTACGAGCCTGGCGCGCTACCGACTGAGCCACCCCCGCCCCGCCCCGCCCCGCCACTGTTGGGAGATAGATGATCCATTGGACACGCAGCGTGTTCTTTAATGTGCACAAGGTATAGACTCTCCCGCATTCCAGCTAACGGACGGCGGCCTTTCCAAGCCCATCGGTGTTCCCTACTGACCTTGGGCAGGGCGGGGAGTTTTGTAGAGATAAATCTCAACACTGATCCAGCTGGGACTCGAACCTGGGAAACGGTACAAGAGGAAGAATTTAGTATGAATACACAGGTGCAAAGGGGTATTCAGCTACAAATAGGTCCATGAGAACAAGTGGAACAGAGGGACACACACAACTGCAAAGAAACCACTGGAAAAGAACAACTGGCCACATTAGTTGGAACTTTGGGATAAAAGAGATCACTAGGGTGCAGGTATTTGCATCCTCATCACACTCTTGAAGCACTGGTCATATTTGCCGTCGTGGAACATCTATATTACACTGATGAAGCTCCAATATTATATAAACATATTTTTGTCAGTATAAACACCTATCTTCAGAAACATTCATTTGATATATAACTCATAAACATCGACCACATTATTTCCTTCCCCCTTTTTTAGGGGTCGTGTTCGGGGCGGGGGGGGGTATCCCATGACATTGGAGACGTCACAAGCTTTAATTTTCTGGTATAACTTCTTAATATTGACCCCGTAAAATTTCAGTTCCCCTTTTGGGGGAGTCGTGAATAGTGGGGGCGGTCATATTTCGAAGTAGTCTATAACAGTCCTAACTTTCAATTGTCGCCTAATTCATATTTGTAGGCCCTCGGGTTTGTAGTAAAAGAACGATTTTCACATTTCTTTCTTTAGGGTGAGGGGGTATATTTTTGTAGTCCCCAACACTTTTTTGTCCCCAAAACTGCAAGACTTCATCTGACATACAATGTGTTACGTTTGGCCCTCGCGTTCGAAAAATATAGTAGAACAATTCTTCAAATATTTTCCCCTTATTTTGGGGGGAAGAAAGCATTTGGGAAGATTTTTGTACTTTCGGCCCTCGCATTCCGAAAATATAGCGGAACAATCGTTTTCATATTTCCCGTTTTTCATAGGGGAGTCATGGAGGTTAATTTTTTTATAGCCTATGATACTTCCCACGTCACAAGCTTTCTTTCTTATTTTACATATAAATCATTAAGTTTTTCTGTCGATTTCGACGATATAGTGGAACAGTGTTTTTTTTTTGACAAATCTGTGAACCGACAAATGACGAGCGAAAAGCAATAGGAATTTAGGTAATAAAATATATTAAAATATATTAAAATATACAAGATATTTATATATATGTAAAAATACTGCTGATGTGTTTTGAGATTAACAGACGAATAGGAATTGCTGCCGGGACTTTTAAGAATCTATAGAGAGTATGGAGAAATAGGCGTATACACCTAAAGACTAAAATTAGACTGTATAATAGTTTGGTTCTTTCTAGGGTTAGTTATGGTAGTGAAACTTGAACACTTTGTAAACAAGATAACAGGAAACTATATGCTTTTGATTCCAGATGCTTACGCAGTATCTTGGGCATTAGGTGGTTCAACTTTGTAACTAATGATGAGGTTAGGCAAAGGAGTTTGCAACCTCCTTTACGCAGCATATTGTGCAGAGAGAGACTCCGTTGGTTTGGCCATGTTGCCCGTATGAATAATTATAGATTGGCGAATAGGGTTATGAACAGTGTACCTAAAGGTCTCAGAAAGAGGGGGAGACCTAGGATGCAGATAATATCAAACGTGACCTTGGTAGAGTTGGTGTGTAGTGGCCAGATGCAGTAGATGTAGCTCAGGACAGACTTGCTTGGAGAACTAAATTGCACGGTCTGGTTGGACCTCCGTAGCCCATGACTGCTTCAGGATGATGATGAAAAGCAGAACAAAAGTTGAACCCAAATATATTAAGTTCACTGTTATTCACTGTGGGGATATTCAACCTTTTCAAGTAGCACTGTGATGGCGTTGCTAAACTGAAAAGGATATCAACTGTTATGTCAGTCACGTGACTGCCGCCGTAGTTCTCTTTCCAATGGAATGCCAACTGCTATAAGACAGTCTGTTCCTAGCGTTCGCAAATGCAACATATGTACAGTCGCTCAAAAAAGTATCCGAACACTATGGTTGATTACAGAATTCAGAAAAAATATCTGGCAACAATGTTTTTTAGAAATTAGTGATCTGACAACCTTCGTGTCACGTGACACGAAGGTTGCCAGATCACATTCAAAGACTTTAAAAGAGATTCAAAGAGATTCAAAGATCTCATTCAATCCCATTCGATCTCAATCACTCATTTCAAGAGATTCAAAGATCTCATTTCAAGAGTGTTCTTGAGTGTTCAAGAGTGTTCTTGAAAAATGCACGAAATATAAATAAATAAGTTTAATAATTTTTGCCTCTATTACCCTTACTAGCTTTCTGAATGTGAGGGTGCATGTCACCCTTCCCCCCCCCCAGCTCCGGCTCTGGTGTGGGGTGACTTCTCATGGCATGGTTTAGGTTCACTCATTTCATAAGAAGGCAAGATTAATTCCAATTGCTATTTGACAGTCCTGAGTGATCATCTTCATCCAATGGTACAACATTTCTTTCAGGATCGCAATGCTCCTATTCACAAACACATGTCGTTATCCAGTGGTTTGAGGAGCATGACACTGAACTTTGTCACATATCATGGCCACTGCAGTCACCAGATAGCAACCGCTGGAAAATCTATGGGAACGTCTGGAACGACGTTTCACAGCTCCATCGATCAAGCAGGAATTTATCACGTTTCTTGTGGATAACTATTGCCGTATCCCTCATGCTGACTTTCAGACGCCGGTAGACCCTTATGCCACGACGCATACAGGCTGTACTGAACTCACGTGGCTGCCCAACACCGTATTAGTGATTTAACGTTTTTGTTTCCGTTTTTTTTGGTCCATTACTGTACAATGAGAGATCATTAAATTATGACCACCCTGCCACATGCTATGGACGCTGATTTCGAAGCTCTATAGCTTTGAAATCAGTGTTTTATGCGAAAATGTGACAAAAGGTAGGCAAAATATCTCAATCAATTCTCTCCAAATATCAATTTTCAACATTTGGGTTAGGTTGTTTTACCTCTGAGCGGCACTTTTTTGCACACCATGGGCTAAATGGCCAGGTCAAATGGACCCCGAAGGCTCAGAGAAGGTTGGGGGAGGGGACCCACTGGAACAGCTGTTGGGAGACAAATGGTAGCCTCCCGTCAAGACTATCCAGCATTTCTTTAACGTGCACAGGGTATGGCTCTCCCGCACACGGGGCCACGGCTTAACGTCCCATCCGACGGACTGCGGCCTTTTCAAGCTCATCGGTGTCCCCTACTGACCGTGGGCCGGGCGGGGAATTTTGCGGAGATAAATCTCAACGCTGACCTAGTTGGGACTCGAACCTGAGAACTACAGATTACGAGCCTGGCGCGCTACCAACTGAGCCACCCCGCCCCCAATTTTCAACAATATTCCTTAAGTATTTGATGAGTCATGGAAGTTTGCACATTTAACAACAGCAACACTAGGCAAAAGAATTTACCTTTGAAGTTAACTAAAATATGAATTATTTCAAACCTTTCATAAATAACTGAATATTTTAAAAGTGTGCGTAAATAATTCCTGCAATGTTCGTTTAATTTTTTTGATAAATTTCTTAGAACAAATTGTTGTCCTGAAATTGTAAACCTACATATTTGTTTAATTATTGAAAGAATATTGCTGAGATCTCGATTGATTTGATTGAGATTGGGGCGGAGGTTGCTCAGTCGGTAGCGCGCCAGGCTCGTAATCTGTAGTTCCCAAGGTTCGAGTCCCAGTTGGGTCAGCGTTGAGATTTATCTCCGCACAATTCCCTGCCCACGGTTAGTAGGGGAGACCGATGGGCTTGGAAAGGCCGCCGTCCGTCGGATGGGACGTTAAGCCGTGGCCCGTGTGCAGGAGAGCCATACCCTGTGCACGTTAAAGAACACGCTGGATGGCCTTGACGGGAGGCTACCATCTGTCTCCCAACAGCTGTTCCAGTGGGTCCCCTCCCCCAACCTTCTCTGAGCCTTCGGGATCCATGTGACCTGGCCATTTAGCTCATGGTGTGCAAAAAAGTGCCGCTCAGAGGCAAAACAACACAACAACCCAACCTAAAAGTTATCTAGTGTGTCTCCTTCACTTATCCATTTCTTATTTTTTGGGTATTTGTAACAACGTTTAGCAAACGAATAAAATATGTTTAAGAAGGAAAACACCAGAAACTCTAATGTTTCTTGGAGTAAGTAATTTTTTCTCCAATTTCATGAAACCACATTTTATTTGTTTCGTCAAATTCAATTTTTTTTTCACTAGCAACAAAAAAACTGAAATTTCCTTTTTTCTTTTTTGCAGGTTAATCTCTACTCGGGAGCTATTTTTATTCAGCAAGCTTTGAACTGGAATCTTTATATTGCTGTCTCCTTGCTGCTCTTTCTAACTGCACTCTGCACAGTCACAGGTAATAACAAACTTGAATTCTTCAGTTTCACAAACGTTACTAGGGTCTATTTTAAAATACTTTCTGCTGATCAAATAATATCTCACTGTTTAAAAAAATACATTTCGGCTTAGTAGCCCACATGCCTCAGACGTTTTTCAGAAGATTGTTAACCTAATGAGCTCCAGGGTTGGGTTGTTTTACCTCTGAGCGGCACTTTTTTGCACACCATGGGCTAAATGGCCAGGTCACATGGACCCCGAAGGCTCAGAGAAGGTTGGGGGAGGGGACCCACTGGAACAGCTGTTGGGAGACAGATGGGTAGCCTCCCGTCAAGGCCATCCAGCGTGTTCTTTAACGTTGGGTTGTTTTACCTCTGAGCGGCACTTTTTTGCACACCATGGGCTAAATGACCAGGTCACATGGACCCCGAAGGATCAGAGAAGGTTGGGGGAGGGGACCCACTGGAACAGCTGTTGGGAGACAGATGGCAGCCTCCCGTCAAGGCCATCCAGCGTGTTCTTTAACGTGCACAGGGTATGGCTCTCCCGCACACGGGGCCACGGCTTAACGTCCCATCCGACGGACGGCGGCCTTTCCAAGCCCATCGGTGTCCCCTACTAACCGTGGGCAGGGAATTGGGCGGAGATAAATCTCAACGCTGACCCAGCTGGGACTCGAACCTTGGGAACTACAGATTACGAGCCTGGCGCGCCACCGACTGAGCCACCCCCGCTCCTAATGAGCTCCAGAGAAGAAAAGTTAAGAAAACGAAACCTCCGCAGAAAGAAAACGCAACTGAGTCTCTTTACTCTGATTGTGAACTAAATTCTTTTACACACGATCTGAACTAATTCCTTTCACAATGAGTCTGAATTGCATTCATTTACACCGGATCTGAACTAGATTGTTTTTATACCAGTTCTGAACTAGATTGTTTTTACACCGGATCTGAACTAGACCCTTTCTTACTGGATCTGAGCTATATTCCTTTACATTCGATCTCAACTATATTCCTTTACACCAGAACTCAGCTACATTTCTTTACAACGGAACTAAAGTACCTAGTAAGGTCCAAAAGTTTCCAGCCCAAGTGTGTTAAAGAGATAATGGAATGAAACAAAAAAATTTTATTTTTCAATATAATCACCCTTTGTTCAAATACTTTTTTAGAACTGCTAATTAACTTTTCTATACCACTGAAAAAATAATCAGAATTTTTGTCCTTAAAATGGTCTAAAACTGCAGAAATGACTTCATCACTTGTAAATTTTTTCCCAAGCAGATCCCACTTCAATTTTGAAAACAAAAAAAATTCAATTCCTTTATAATGGAACTAAGGTACATTCCCTTACCCCAGATCTGAACTACTATACATTAAACATTTAGTAGAGTTCATATATGGTTGAGAAGCATTATTCTGGAGAATGTCATTTTGGCAGGTGAACTGTTGGTCATTGTAATATGATTCAAATATTTGCAATCCGAAGATTTTGAGTTGTTGGGTTGTTTTACCTCTGAGCGGCACTTTTTTGCACACCATGGGCTAAATGGCCAGGTCACATGGACCCCGAAGGCTCAGAGAAGGTTGGGGGAGGGGACCCACTGGGACAGCTGTTGGGAGACAGATGGTAGCCTCCCGTCAAGGCCATCCAGCGTGTTCTTTAACGTGCACAGGGTATGGCTCTCCCGCACACGGGGCCACGGCTTAACGTCCCATCCGACGGACGGCGGCTTTTCCAAGCCCATCGGTGTCCCCTACTGACCGTGGGCAGGGCGGGGAATTTTGCGGAAATAAATCTCAACGCTGACCCAGCTGGGACTCGAACCTGGGATCTACAGATTACGAGCCTGGCGCGCTACCGACTGAGCCACCACCGCCCGAAGATTTTGAAAATGTGAAACAAAAAAAAAATCGGGAAAGGATTATCCCTGAGTAAATATAGTTAACTGTGCTAAGATCTAAATCATGGGTTCCTAAACTGAGGGAGGGGATCAAGAGCCATTCCAAGGGGGAGGGGGGGGCACAAGAATACGAAATTTTTTTAATATCTTTAATTTTTAATTATGGGTTGAAATTGTTGTTGAATTGTTTTTCTGATGATAAATGAGAAGGGGAATTCGTGAATTTTCTCAAAAATCAAAAGGGGGCGTGGCGTGATGATGAACTGTTTGAGAACCCATCGTCTGCAGCATAGTTTCGCAAAGTGTGGTCGGCTGCCCGGTTGGGGAAAAATATACAAATTATCGCATGATCCTATTATTTTCGGGCAATATGCATAAACGCGGCAAGATGTGAATGGTTCTCACAGCATATTTCGTATTTGATTTCTTACTTATTTAAAAGTTATAAAGAGCACACATAATAGATTTTTTTTCACTTTTATAGGTGGATTAGCAGCAGTTATCTACACGGACACTCTGCAATTTTTTGTGATGATCGTTGGTGCTTTTATTGTTGCGATTAAAGGTAAGTAGCAGAAAAATGACGTTAGCAAAATTAAAAATTAGCAAAGTAGCAAATCAGAGCTTGATCGCAACCTTAGAGGTGTTGCCATCTTTCTCTGAATATATATATTTGACAAGCCATCCAGCGGGAGCGGGAGTGGCTCAGTCGGTAGCGCACCAGACTCGTAATCTGCAGTTCCCAGGTTCGAGTCCCAGCTAGGTCAGCGTTGAGATTTATCTCCGCAAAACTCCCTGTCCTGCCCACGGTCAGTAGGGGACACCGATGGGCTTGGAACAGGCCGCCGTCCGTCGGATGGGACGTTAAGCCGTGGCCCCGTGTACGGGAGAGCCATACCCTGTTCACGTTAAAGAACACGCTGGACGGTCTTGACGGGAGGCATCTGTCTCCCAACAGCTGTTCCAGTGGGTCCCCTTCCCCAACCTTCTCTGAGCCTTCGGGGACCTGGCCATTTAGGCCATGGTGTGCAAAAAAGTGCCGCTCAGAGATAAAACAACCCAGCCATCCAGCGTGATCTTTGGCTCCCACGTGGAATGGATTTCCGAACACGAGGATAGAGCAAGAATGGCCACCTTTCCACGCCCATGGGTGTCCTCTTTCTCACTGAGGGCAGACTGTAAGAATTTCTGTTTCTTAAAAAAATAGAAAAAAGTACATAAAAATAGGCATAGTGGCCCACTAACCTGGATCTCAAACCCCATTCAACAGCGCACCAAGTTCAGAATCTAATATTGATTTTTCAATTAGAATTTTTTAATTTAATTTAAAATTAAATAAATAAATATTTCATAAAACATTTAAATATTTCAAAAATTATTAAAGATTTTTAATTCGATTTAAAATTTAAAAAATGCATATTTTATATAATATTAAATTTTTTAAATAAAAGTTTTAATAAATATTTAAGAAGTCAATTTTTTCCTGGAAATTTTTCTCCGTTAATTTTTTCGCCATTCAAACTTTACATTCTAATTTTTAAATGTTTTCCCGTTGTGCCCTCGGTGTAAAGGGAGACAAGACCATCGTATGTGATTAAGCCAAAGTTCAGTGTATAAGACAATCATACCCTCTGCACGTGGGGGCGGGGGTGGCTCAGTCGGTAGCGCGCCAGGCTCGTAATCTGTAGTTCCCAGGTTCGAGTCCCAGCTGGGTCAGCGTTGAGATTTATCTCCGCAAAATTCCCCGCCCTGCTCACGGTCAGTAGGGGACACCGATGGGCTTGGAAAGGCCGCCGTCCGTCGGGTGGGACGTTAAGCCGTGGCCCCGTGTGCGAGAGAGCCATACCCTGTGCACGTTAAAGAACACGCTGGATGGCCTTGACGGGAGGCTACCATCTGTCTCCCAACAGCTGTTCCAGTGGGTCCCCTTCTCTGAGCCTTCGGGGTCCATGTGACCTGGCCATTTAGCCCATGGTGTGCAAAAAAGTGCCGCTCAGAGGTAAAACAACCCATCGTATGTGATTAAGCTAAAGTTCAGTGTATAAGACAATCATACCCTCTGCACGCTAAAGTGCATGCTGGATGGCCGTGATGGGAGGATTCCATCTGTCTCGAAACAATTCATTGTGTTTCCCCCCTTCCACAATCCCCTCAGATCTCTGGGTTCTTACGACCTAGCCATTTAGAACATTATTTATAAAAAAAAAAGTATCGCTCAGAGGTAAGACAAACCCATTTTTTGCATTCCTTTGCATTCTGTAGCTAAAGTCAAAAAAAAAAGATTAGTTGATTATTCTTACTTAAAGAGACCGAGTAAATCAATTTTAAATTAGATTTAGTTAAAGAAACTCCAAAAGAGTTACTTTTATCTACTGCTACTATGAATATCTTTTTTCCTGATACTACCAATGAAGCATCTGCACTCGTGTCTAAAGGATATTACCTGATAAATCATTTGGAATATTTTTCTTTCACGTCTCTACTTCTATGAATTATTGTTATAAGCGTTATTTGTTAGTTGCACAATTTTTCTTTTCCTTTGGAGCTCTGAGTCAGTGTGTAACGTAAGAATCCAAGGTCACCAAACTCATATTGCATAGTTTCCTCGTATTCTTTGCTTTTCATAAAAGGCAATTTTCCAGTGAAGTTTGAATTACAACCATTGTTTCCTGTTTGCGTAGACACTGATGACGTTGGGTTTTTTTACCTCTGTGCGGCCCCTTTTGCACAAATGGGATAAATGGCCAGGAGATCACAAGGACCCCGAGACTCATAGAATTATTTGGGGGAGGAGACTAACTAGAAAGCTTTAAGGAGAAGATGACAGCCTCCTATCAAAGACATCCAACATGTGTTTTAGCGTGCAGAGGGTATGGTTCCACTGCACATTGATCCACGGCTTAACATCCCATCCGACTGACGTCGGTCTTTCCAAACCCTACTGACCAGTGCCCTCTACTGACCGAGGGCAGGGTGGGGAGTTTGGTGGAGAACAATCTCAACGCCGGTCCATCTGGGATTCGAACCTAGGAACTGTAGATTACGAGACTGGCGCGCTACCGACTGAGCCATCCCGTCCCCCACTAGTGATGATTCTGGCAGTGGTAACATCTGTAACGGTAAATGAAAAAAATAACTGTCAAGAAAAATAATACAGCTAGAAGAATAACACATCGCTTCAGGCGAATATGGGACATCAATTTTCAAAAAAAAATTAATTTTCGCATTTTCCAAATTTTGAGGCCTTTAACAGTAATACAGTCGCTCATAAAAATATCCAAACACTATGGTTGATTGCAGAATTCAGAAAAAATATCTGGCAACGATTTTTTTTAGAAATTAGTGTTCTGACAACCTTCGTGTCACGTGATCACTAATTTCTAAAAAAAAAAATCGTTGACAGATATTTTTTCTGAATTCTGTAATCAACCATAGTGTTCGGATATTTTTTGAACGACTGTAAATCCTACTAATGGATGATTGGAAAATGTGAATATTAATATATTATTAGTTCTATGCAACGCAAAAAGCATTTCTCACATCCCTTAAAATGAAAAAGCTGTGTTTTCTCTTTCTCTAGCAAGGAGAGATGTGTTTGGAGAGCTAAATTGCACAATCTGGTTCTGGTTGTACTGGTCTCTGTAGTCCACGGTTGCTTGAGGATGAGGATAATGAACGATTTCCCATATCTATAATAAGAAAAACCTATCCTTTGACCTCATCGGGCAATGATTTTTGAGTTGAAAAAAGGGCCATCAAATGACCCTTTTTTCAACTCAAAAAAGAATTTTTCAGTAATCTCTTTAATAAATTGCGTTTTCCCACCCCTGGAGCAAAATTCCCCCGCTCTGCCCACGGCCAGTAGGTGACACCGACGGGCTTGGAAAATTCCGCAGTCCGTCGTATGGGACGTTAAAGCCGTGACCCCGTGTGCGTGAGAGCCATACCCTGTGTACGTTAAAGAACACGCTGGGTGGCCTTAACGGGAGGCTACCATCTGTATCCCAACAGCTGTCCACTGGGTATCCTTCCCCAATCTTCTCTGAGCCATCGGGGTCCTTGTGACCTGGCCATTTAGCCCATGGTGTGAAAAAAAGTGTCGCTCAACCAACTCCCAACAACCCACCCCTGGGAATTAAGGAACAAATTGTTGCTGGTCCCTTGATATTCACACTCTACCAATAAAAAATCTAATTTCCAGTCCAAATATATCTTTTGTAATATTCTTTTAAAATTTTAAAAAATTTTCCACGATCAGAGGACCCAATTAAAATTTTTGGGAGTTTCCAAAAGTGTATATCGTAGTAGTTTATCAATAGCTGTCCAACCAAAAAAGAATTTTGTTTTAGAAATAAATTTAAAAATCATCTCCTAAAGCAAAATAATTTCGTTTCCGCACTCAGCCTGGGGATAAGGGTGAAAATTATTGTTACCATTGCAAACCTTCGTGACTTTCACATTTCACCAACAAAATTTCAAATATCTAACATAATTACATCGCTTGCAATATTCGTTCAAACTTTTCATACTGTTAGAAGGATCGATTACAGATATTGGGAGATTCTGCAAGTTGGGGGTGACGGTGGCTCAGTCGGTAGCGCGTCAGGCTCATAATCTGCAGTTCCCAGGTTCGAGTCCCAGCTGGGCCAGCGTTGAGATTTATCTCCGCAAAACTCCCCGCCCTGCCCACGGTCAGTAGGGGATACCGATGGGCTAGGAAAGGCCGCCGTTAGTCGGATGGGACGTTAAGCCATGGTCCCGTGTGCGGGAGAGACATAGCCCCATATGCGGAAGAGCTATACCTTGTGCACTTTAAAGAACGCTCTGGATGGCCTTGTTGGGAAGCTACCATCCGTCTCTTAACAGCTGTTCAGTGGATCCCCTCTCCCCAATCTTCTCTGAGCCTTTGGGGTCATTGTGACCTGGCTATTTTATCCCATTTTTGTGCAAAAAATAGTGCCTCTCAGAGGTAAAACAACCCAATTAATGCGAATCATGTTTAAAAAGCACACAATTTCAGTAGCATTTTCTCTTTTTATCAGCTTTCATTCAAGTCGGAGGTTACTCAGGTCTCCAGGAAAAGTACATGAATGCCATTCCCTCGAAGTTGCTGAACGACACCAACTGCGGCATACCTAAACAAGAGTCTTGGAAGATGCTGAGAGCTTACGACGATCGCGATATGCCATGGCCTGGATTTTTGTTGGGACAGACACCTGCGTCCATCTGGTACTGGTGTGCTGATCAAGTAGGTGGAGATGGACATTTCTGCTTTTATTTCGTCTAAACGTGAGACGGATATTTCTATTTTATTTTTCCATAATATGAGAAAACTCAATGGAGCCAGAAAAAAATAAGCGGAACGATATTCTGGTCAGTCCTACTCTAAATCAAGACTCCTCCTCAACCCCTATTCTTAGATTTATTTTTAAATCTGTCTCTGGTAATAAAAAAATTGTGACTTTAAAAGGTTAAATGGTTTGATTTGAACTTTTGAAAATTTCTTCTTATTTTACTGCATATAACACTCGGAAAATTTGCTTTATTACATCCTATTGATGCCATATAAATTCTTGAGATCAACCCATCTTTAACACTCGTGAACTCGCGATAGTAATATAAATGCAATACTAATAACTTTCGTGTAGGAAGGTTGGGTTGTTGGGTTGTTTTACCTCTGAGCGGCACTTTTTTGCACACCATGGGCTAAATGGCTAGGTCACATGGACCCCGAAGGCTCAGAGAAGGTTGGGGGAGGGGACCCACTGGAACAGCTGTTGGGAGACAGATGGTAGGCTCCCGTCAAGGCCATCCAGCGTGTTCTTTAACGTGCACAAGGTATGACTCTCCCGCACACGGGACCGCGGCTTAACGTCCCATCCGACGGCCGGCGGCTTTTCCAAGCCCATCGGTGTCCCCTACTAACCGTGGGCAGGGCGGGGAATTTTGCGGAGAAAAATCTCAACGTTGACCCAGCTGGGACTCGAACCTGGAAACTACAGATTACGAGCCTGGCGCGCTACCGACTGAGCCACCCCCCGTGTAGGAAGGAAAAGTACACTGCTCAATGGAAATCGCAACACCAAGAAGGAACAGAAGTAGAGATAGGTAAGTCGCAGAAGGCAATCTGCCATAGGAGATATATATGCAAATGATCAAAGTTCTGCAGCTAATGGACACATGACACCCAGCAGAACCATGGATAAATGATTTAGTTGTGTGGCTGATGTAAGAAGTAGGAGAAAGAAGAAAAAAACAGAACTCTCCACGTATTAAGGAGGCATTGACTCTGTTGGGAAAGATTCCTCTGCTCTTGAGAAATGATGGTGTTCAAGTGTCTTCGTAACTCAAACTGCGTAAGGGGGAAAACAGTGGGGTACTTTTGCAGTTTGTGCGGCCGTGGGGTTTTCCAGAAACTGCTCTCTCTATGTGGAGTTTTCGTAGGATTGTAACGTCAGCTGCATTCCACGAATCTGTAGATTCGGTAACAGTCACGATATTTGGAAGGTCCGTCAGCACTATCGTCTGTGGCTTGTTCGCCATTTTGACAAACAGAATAGAAACAAACTACGCTGAGGACTATATCACTTTCTTTTCGAAAGAGGCGTTCTAGTAGACAAATGTTTGAAACACACATGTATTACGTTAGTATGTGGCCATTTTTAAAGATTCGTTGGATTAAAAATGCCAAAATTCTAACTTCCAAACAGATACAAACCACTAACATGCTTCTTCTGTTTGTGGTCATTATCTATGTAACGCTCTGTTAGAGGTTACTGGAACTCTAAAGTTCATTCGCATAGCTGCCTACTGAAAAAACATTGGGATGGGGATGGCTCAGTCGGTAGCACGCCAAGCTCGTAATCTGCAGTTTCCAGGTTCAAGTCTCGTCTGGGTCAGTGTTGAGATTTAACTCCGAAAAATTTCCTTCCCTGACCATGAACACCGATGGACTTGAAATGACTGATGTCTATCGGATGGGACGTTACATCCCATGTGCCAGAGAGCCATGCTCTGTGCACATTTAAGAACACGCTGGATGGCTTTGTCGGGAGCCTACCATCTGTCTCCTAGCAGCTTCCAGTAGGTCCCCTCCCCCAACTTTCTATGAGCCCTCAGGGTCCTTGTGACCCAAACATTTAGCCCATTATGCGCAAACAAACATGTGACTCAGGCGTAAAACAACTGAATCCATGAGGGGCGGGGGTGGCTCAGTTGGTAGCGCGCCAGGCTCGTAATCTGCAGTTCCCAGGTTCGAGTCCCAGCTGGGTCAGCGTCGAGATTTATCTCTGCAAAACTCCGAGCCCTGCCCACGGTCAGTAGGGGACACCGATGGGCTTCGAAAGGCCGCCGTCCATCGGATGGGACGTTAAGCTGTGGCCTCGTGTGCGGAAGAGCCATACCCTGTGCAGGTTAAAGAACACAAAGGATGGCCTTGACGGGAGGCTACCATCTGTCTCCCAACAGCTGTTCCAGTGAGTCCCCTCCCCCAACCTTCTCTGAGCCTTCCGGATCCTTGTGACCTGGCCATTTAGCCCATGGTGTGCAAAAAAGTGCCGCTCAGAGGTAAAACAATCCAACCCAACCGAATCCATGAAATAGAATTAAAAAAAAATGTTGGAAATATCAACTAAAAAATTAAATTCTCATTAAATTACATTTAATATGTCTCTATATGTTTTCGATTTAACAGATGATGGTCCAGAGGCTACTGGCGGCGAAATCTTTGTCTCATGCCCAAGGAGGAACACTTTTCGCAGGTTACATGAAGATCTTACCTCTCTTCCTCATCGTCATGCCTGGGATGATAAGCAGGATCCTCTTCACAGGTGAGTGCGAAGAAGTCTAATATTTCGCAAAAAAATTTTCTCATAAAAAAATAAGTAAAAATACATTTAAGGATTTCAACGGATCTACTAATATAGCTTTTGAATGTAGGAAGCAATTTCACATACAGATATTTGTATCACAGGGTCCATTAGTCAATGGCTACTTTGGTAAGATCCAATCAGTAGTGAGAGCTATTGAACAAAGAAGATGACACCATTCCATTTGTTGAGTCGTTAGTGAGAGAGAGCAAATATATGCAGTTATTCAATGCTAATGTATTTATACAGTATATGCTTAGTGCTGTAGCCAGAGGAAAAGACTTCCCCATTTTGTATATAAGCCAATCATTAGTCGCCATTACTATAGGTTTTGTCGTATTGTATATGTCCCAGCTGGGTCAGCGTTGAGATTTATCTCCGCAAAATTCCCCGCCCTGCCCACGGTCAGTAGGGGACACCGATGGGCTTGGAAAGGCCGCCGTCCTTCGGATGGGACGTTAAGCCGTGGCCCCGTGTGCGGGAGAGCCATACCCTGTGCACGTTAAAGAACACGCTGGATAGTCTTGACGGGAGGCTACCATCTGTCTCCTAACAGCTGTTCCAGTGGGTCCCCTCCCACAACCTTCTCTGAGCCTTCGGGGTCCATGTGACCTGGCCATTTAGCCCATGGTGTGCAAAAAAGTGCCGCTCAGAGGTAAAACAAACCAAACCAAAATTGTATATGTACTTGACTACCAGCTTGAAGGGAGTTGAGTTGTTTTACCTCTGAGCGGCACGTTTTTGCACACCATGGGCTAAATGGTCAGGTCACACGGACTCCGAAGACTCAGAGAAGGTTGGGGGAGGAGACCCACTGGAAACAGCTGTTGGGAGACAGACGGTAACCTCTCGTCAAGACCATCCAGCGTGTTCTTTAAAGTGCACAGGGTATGGCTCTCCCGCACACGGAGCCACGGCTTAACGTCCCATCCGACGGACGGCGGCCTTTCCAAGTCCATCGGTGTCCCCTACTGACCGTGGTCAGGGCGGGGAATTTTGCGGAGATAAATCTCAACGCTGACCCAGCTGGAACTCAAACCTGGGAACTACAGATTACGAACCTGGCGCGTTACCGACTGAGCCACCCTCGCCCCCCTTAAAGGGAGAAGGGTTTAGTTCTTCCCTCAGTATCAGGTCAAGCTCGTAATCTGCAGTTCCCAAGTTTGAGTCGCAACAGTTCAAGCACTGAGATTTAGCTACGCAAAAATCCTCATCCTTGCGCTCCGTTAGAAAGAAAACATCTGCCGTCCGTCGGATGGGACGTTAAGCCGTGGATCCGTGTTCAGGAGAGTCACACTCTCTGCGTTTTACAGAACACGCTGGATGGCCTTGAAGGTGAATCTTCCATTTGTTTTCTAACAGCTGTGCAATGGATTCTCTTCCTCCATCATTTTCTGAACCATTGGGGTCCTTGTGATCGCTATTTAGGCATCGTGTTTACAACGTACCACCAAAGGTTTAACACCAATAATGCCAGTTTAAATAATTGCTCTGAAAAGTTAATGAAAACAAAAGTAATATTCATTTCACTAAACTTTGCTGATACAGTAAAGTTTAGGTTGAAACTATTCTGGATCCTCGGAATTACAGATAACGAGCCTCGCGCGCCACCAAATGAGCCAACCCCTGCCACCAAGGGCATGGGTGGCTCAGTCGGTAGCGCGCCAGGCTCGTAATCTGCAGTTCCCAGGTTCGAGTCCCAGCTGGGTCAGCGTTGAGATTTATCTCCGCAAAATTCCCCGTCCTGCCCACGGTCAGTAAGGGACACCGATGGGCTTGGAAAGGCCGCTGTCCGTTGAGTGGGACGTTAAACCATGGCCCTGTGTGCGGGAGAGCCATATCCTGTGTACGTTAAAGAACACACTGGATGGCCTTGACGGGAGGCTACCATCTGTCTCCCAACAGCTGTTCCAATGTGTCCCCTCCCCCAACATTCTCTGAGCCTTGGGAGTCCATGTAACCTGGCCATTTAGCCCGTGGTGCGCAAAGAAAGTGCCGCTCAGAGGTAAAACAACCCAACCCAACAATGCCACCATCTTGAATTCTACTAATATAATGCGATTAAGTAAACAAAACAAGATCAACACACTCCAATGCCCTAGATGGGAGAGGTCACAAAATGACTGATTAATCCTTTCTTATCGTTAGGTCATTATTCACCTTTATATGTCAAGATCACTGCCGGTGGGAAAGGGGTCCGAAGAGATTATCCCAAGCCATCCATCTACATCAATCATGAGAGCTCTAATCTAAGTTGCACCCAATTTCTTATGAGCGGGACAAAACCAAAGAAAAAAAAATGCGAATCTTTGATTCCAGTAAATCGGTATTCGTCACTGACAGTTATTTCTCCTGTGATAAATAGACAAAGTCGCTTTCTTAGAGCGTTTTATTAGGAATAGGAAATTCCTTTTTTGACAAATTGGGTTGTTTCACGTCTGAGCAGCACGTTTTTGCCACAAGGGTCTAAAAGGTCAGGTCATAAAGACCCCGAGAACTCAGAGAAGGTTGGGGGAAGATAATCACTGGACAGTTGTTGGGAGACAGATGGTAGCCTCCCGTCAAGGCATGCACGTAACGTGCACAGGTATAGTTCTCCCGCACATGGGGCCATGGCTTAACATCCTATCCGACGAACGGCGGCCTTTCCAAGCCCATCAGTGCCCCCTACTGACAGAAGGCGGATTGGGATGTTTCGTAGAGATAAATCTCAACGCTGGCCCAGTTGGGACTCGAATCTGGGAACTGCAGATTGCGAGCGTGGTGTGCTACCGACTGAGCCACTCAGCCCTACGTTTGATTAGGAACAGGAATATATTAAACTACAAAACACCCCAATCCGGCATCTGTCAGTAGGGGGCACTGACGGGCTTGGAAAGGAAGCCGTCCATCAGATGGGATGTTAAGCCATGTCCTCATGTGCGGGAGAACTATACCTGTGCACGTTACAGAATATGCTGGATGCCTTGATTGGAGGCACCAGGCTCGTAATCTGCAGTTCCCAGGTTCGAGTCCCAGCTGGGACAGCATTGAGATTTATCTCTACAAAACATCCCAATCTACCTTCTGTCAGTAGGGGGCACTGATTGGCTTAGAAAGGCCGCCGTCCGTCGGATGGGATCTTAAGTCGTGGCCCCATGTGCGGAAGAACTATATCTGTGCGCGTTAAAGAATATGCTGGATGAGCGAAAAAGAATTGGCAAATTAAGTTGTATTACCTCTGAGCCGCACGTTTTTGAACACAATGGTCTAAAAGCACAAGCAAGTTTGCAGCACAAGCAAGGGTTGGGTTGTGTTGTTTTACCTCTGAGCGGCACTTTTTTGCACACCATGGGCTAAATGGCCAGGTCACATGAACCCCAAAGGCTCAGAGAAGGCTGGGGGAGGGGACCCACTGGAACAGCTGTTGGGAGACAGATGGTAGCCTCCCGTCAAGGCCATCCAGCGTGTTCTTTAACGTGCACAGGGTATGTCTCTCCCGCACACGGGGCCACGGCTTAACGTCCCATCGGACGGACGGCGGCCTTTCCAAGCCCATCTGTGTCCTCTACTGACCGTGGGCAGGGCGGGGAACTTAGCGGAGATAAATCTCAACGCTGACCCAGCTGGGACTCGAACCTGGGAACTACAGATTACGAGCCTGGCGCGCTACCGACTGAGCCACCCCCACCCCCACAAGCAAGGACTCCAAGGGCTAAGAGAAGGTTGCGGGAAGGTGACCCACTGGAAAACTGTTAGGAGGCAAATGGAAGCCTCCCATCCAGGGCATCCAACGTGTTTGGTAACGTGCACAGTGTATGGCTCTCTCCTGAACACTGGTCCATGGCTTAACCTCCCATTCGACGGGCGTTGGCCTTTCCAAGCCCATCGGCGTCTCCTTTCTGACAGAGGGCAGGATTGGGGTTTATCAAAGGTAAATCTCAATACTGACCCATTTCGGACTCGAACCTGGGAAGTACAGGTTACGAGCCTGGCACGATACCGACTGAGCCAACCCTTGCCCCATTAGAGAATTGTGATTCCACTAATACCATTTATTGCAGCACTTATTTTATGTTGTTTGATTTAACGTTATCTTGTTTTAATTTAAATAATATTGCCTTGAAAGTATCAGTTATTTACTTCTCTTTTTTTTGCCAGATGAAGTCGCATGTGTGGATCCAAACGAATGTTACAAATATTGTCAAAACGAGGCCGGTTGTTCTAATATAGCATATCCACGTCTCGTGTTGGAACTCATGCCTTCAGGTACAATAGAGAAATAAGAGGAAATTTCTGGATGTTAGTAATATAAATGCAATATTAATAACTCTCATGTAGGAAGGAAAAGTATACTGCTCAAAGTGGAAATCGCAACACCAAGAAGGAACAGAAGTAGAGATATGTAAATCGCAGATGACAATCTGCCATCGGAGATATATATGCAAATGATCAAAGTTCTGCAGCTAATGGACACATGACACCCAGCAGAGCCATGGAGAAATACTGTGCTACCAAGAGCTTACATCATACCATACTACGACCAATACTGAGGTTGGAGTACATGCTGCGAAAATGTTCATAACATGCCATAGAGACACCAGCGGGCCCTTATGCACAATTGACACCTCCTGAGATAGAGCGAATCGTCGATATGCGAGAGCTCAGATTGAGACTTCGAGCGATCGCCACATGCATGGGGCACAACATGAGTGCAGTGCAATGGTGCATCTCGCACAACATCATGGAACACCATTGGGGGCGGGGGTGGCTCAGTCGGTCGTGCGCCAGGCTCGTAATCTGTAGTTCCCAGGTTCGAGTATCAGCTGGGTCAGCGTTAAGATTTATCTCCGCAAAATTTCCCCACCCTGCCCACGGTCAGTAGGGGACACCGATGGGCTTGAAAAGGCCGCCGTCCGTCGGATGGGACGTTAAGCCGTGGCCCGTGTGCGGGAGAGCCATACCCTGTGCACGTTAAAGAACATGCTGGATGGCCTTGATGGGAGGCTACCATCTGTCTCCCAACAGCTGTTCCAGTGGGTCCCCTCCCCCAACCTTCTCTGAGCCTTCAGGGTCCATGTGATCTGGCCATTTAGCCCATGGTGTGCAAAAAAGTGCCGCTCAGAGGTAAAACAATCCAATATACAATCATGGAACACCAAATGACAAGGACAGGTACAGGACCAGCATGCCACACCACGGGACGTAAAGATCACATGCAGATCACATGCTCCGTAGGAAGGTCATTCGCAACCCTTTCATCACAGCAACTGTGCTGCAAAGTGATTTTCGGACCGCTACGAGTATAATGGTTTCCATGGAAACCATTAGACAACATTTGCATGACGCAGGAATGATGGCAAGACTTCCAGTACAACATCAGCTGTTGCAGCAACATCACTAGTTATGGCATCTCCACTGTTGTCGAGAAAGGCAATATTGGACTATACACAAAATCTGTTTGCCATGACAGACGGGCGTTTTGCCGATTCTGTTTTGTCATGACAGACGGGCGTTTGTTCACATGGAGTCATCATCATCAACGACATGAGGAAGCCTATTCCATTAGCCGCCATATGGCTCCCCACCATGGTACAATGGTAATAGGTGGCATCACATATGGTAACCAGACATCTCTGCTATATATTTCTGGTGTACTAACGGCAAGACGTTACATCGATGACATCGTTAATTCTGTGGCAGACCCTTCCTTACCACCATACCTGAACTGATTCTGCAGCAGGACAACGCCATTCCACACACTACACGTGCAACGATGGACAATGATGGACAGTCTCCAAGGTGTGGACAGTCTCCAATGGCCGCCATACTTCCCGAACTTGTCGCCCATTGAGCATTTCTGGGACCTTATGTGTTGCCACCTTCGCCCGTTCTCTCCGGGGGCGAATCTGGTACGTTACGTGCCTAATTGGATAGCCTTTGAGGTCCTTGCTTGCCATTAACACCATATCTCAGGACACCATTAACCATCTGATTGATGGATTGCTATTAACACCATATCTCAGGACACCATTAACCATCTGATTGAAGGATTGTCATTAACACCATATCTCAGGACACCGTTAACCATTTGATTTATGGATTGCCATTAACACCATATCTCAGGACACCGTTAACCATCTGATTGATGGATTGCCATTAACACCATATCTCAGGACACCGTTAACCATCTGATTGAAGGATTGTCATTAACACCATATCTCAGGACACCGTTAACCATCAGATTGAAGGATTGTCATTAACACCATATCTCAGGACACCGTTAACCATCTGATTGATGGATTGCCATTAACACCATATCTCAGGACACCATTAACCATCTGATTGATGGATTGCCATTAACACCATATCTCAGGACACCGTTAACCATCTGATTGATGGATTGCCATTAACACCATATCTCAGGACACCATTAACCATCTGATTGATGGATTGCCATTAACACCATATCTCAGGATACCGTTAACCATCTGATTGATGGATTGCCATTAACACCATATCTCAGGACACCGTTAACCATCTGATTGATGGATTGCCATTAACACCATATCTCAGGACACCGTTAACCATCTGATTGATGGATTGCCATTAACACCATATCTCAGGACACCGTTAACCATCTTTGATGGATTGCCATTAACACCATATCTCAGGACACCATTAACCATCTGATTGATGGAATGCCGAGATGTCTACAGGCTTGTATAACCGCCCGAGGTGGGCTTGCTATATACTGACGAATTTGCTATAAATGCACGTACCTTGCGCTGTCACGTTCCGTTTTTTGATCATTTGCACATCTCCCCTCATAATTTCCGTCCTGCCAGACCCATACAAGAATTGAAACGTAAGTATCCTCTTGCAGAAAATTAAAAGAGTCATTACTAAGAGATAGGAATATACTTTCATATAAGAAGAAGAAGAACTCTAAGAACTAAACAGTGATCATAATCATATAAATAGTAAAAGATATAATTGCTTTAACATAAGAACTAAAAAGTACTTTCATGTACGAAATAAGAAAAGCAGTTATTATCAGATAAGAACTAAAAAGTAGTTTCATAAGAGATGTAAAAAATAGTCACTCAGATAAGAACTGAATAATAGTCACTTTAATACATCAAATAAAAAAATTTATTACTCTAAAACAAGAAAAAGTGCTTTAATATACGAAATGAATAATTATTATCAGATAAGAACTGAAATGCACCCTCCTGTAAAAAAACAATCACTCTTAGACAAGAATTAGAAAGAAATCACCTTCAAATACGAAATGAAAAAAGGAATTACTTTAAGCTAACTAAAAAGTCATCCCTTTTATTGGCGAAAAAAAAAGTAAATACTCTCTAATAACAAAAAGGTAATGTTATATACTAAAAAAAATGAAACAATTGCTCTCAGACAATAGTTAAAAAAGTACTTTTGTATAAGAAGTGAAAAGTAATGACTCTGAGATAAGTAATCACTTTCCTCTATGGGGAAAAAAAGTAATTAGCTGATGAGCCAAAGAGTAATCACTTTTATATGCGAAATAAAAAAGGTAATTACTCTCAGACAGCTAAAAAGTAATCACTTCATATACGAAATGAAAAATAATAGCTTTCAAAAAACTAAGAAGTGATCAATTTTAAATATGAAATAAAAAGGTAAAGTTAAAAAGTTTAGAAAAGTACTTTCATATAAGAAGTTAAAAATAATCACTTTCAGATAAGAACTGAAAAGTTATCACTTTTCTGTACGAGATGAAAAAATAATTACTGTAAGATAAGAACTGGAAAGTAATTGCTCTCATATATACTGCCGAGGTCTGTAAATGGTAGCTAGGTAGTCACTGGAAGGAGAGCTTATACACCAATCCCCTGTGATGATGCATAAAACCGGCCAGGCCTAGCACCTAATGTCCGACCTCGCCTTCTCGTGGTACAGACCGTTAGTACCTTTCAAAAGAGATACTCTCTTGTGGAAGTGAACGGAAGGGGAGGGCTGCCAGATTAGTGTGGCCTACTGATCTGGACAACTATGGCTACTTTTCTTTTTTTTCTACCCTGCTGAGGAGTGGTCAACCATACAGGGTCCTGGTGCTGACCATATAAACCCAATGGACTGGACAGATATATGGCTCTGAGCTTGATTATGGATCCTGATTTTGCTGCACTGGTGGGCTTCTGTGGAGGGAAAATCTTCCGCTGTGTTTTCTGTTTGTTTGTGGGTTGACAGCCCCAAGTGAATAGATTCACAGGATATGTTTATCAGCTGGTGGATAATCCTGAGCAGAAGTCATCGCAGGCACCTGAACTCTTTGCTTCTATTGGCATCGTCAAATTCTACATTGGAGGAAGTCTTCCAGTGTAGATGGCTTCAGCCTTTAGTGGTGGGGGAATGGGTCTTTGCCCCATGTCTGCGATTAGAGGGCTGTTTGATATTGTCGGCATTCCCTCTTTCAATAAACATAGTTTCTTTAAACATCCCACTAACCATTTTCTCTCCATAGGTAGTTGGAATATGAAGACTCTGCACAGAGCTTTTTCTCTTGATGTCCTCACACAAGAATTCCACCGTTATAATTTAGATATTCTTGGCCTGCAAGAGAACAGATGGACAGATAAAGGTCAGATTCCTAAAATTAATCTTAAATTTCTCTTTTCAGGAAGGGAAGACAATAAACATCACCAAGGCGTGGGTCTGCAACTCAGCAGACACGCTAGTGAGGCTCTTCTAGGATATGAGTGCATTAATGAAAGGTTTCTTATAGCAAAATTTCAGACAAGCGTTAAAGACTTGAATGTTATCTGCTGTTATGCCCCCACTGAGGATGCCGATGAGGATGAGAAGGATAGGTTTTATGAACAACTTCAGGATATTTTGAATTCTGTCAAGAAAGAAGATATTACCTTTGTTCTTGGTGACTTCAATGCCAAAGTTGGTACTGACTCTGACCTTTGGGGAGGAGTAATAGGCCTTTTGGTATTGGTAGCTGCAATGGCAATGGGCAACGTCTGCTACAGGTAAGTAAACTCAATGGATTGAGAACAACTAACACTTATTATTACAAACACCGCGACATACATAGGTACACATGGGTTTCACCTGATGGGCTGCATAAGAATATGATTGACTACATATTAATTAACAGCAAATGGGCTAGTTCTGTTAGGAATACAAGGGCATATAGGGGAGCTGAAATTGGATCTGACCATTACCTTGTTAAAAGTGTGTTGCAACTTAAACTTAAAAAGTGTTGTGCTAAGGTTAAAAAATTTACTTTTAATACTGAAGCTCTAAAAGATCCAGTTATAGCCAAAGCTTACCATGATAGGTTACTTAGCCACTATGACAGTCATGGTATGCTTACTACTGAAGTTGAGGAAGAATGGGATCATTTTAAGCAGGCTTTTTTGGACACTAACAGTACTCTTTTAGGAAAAAAGGAGCAGAAGAGCCAGAATTATCTGAGTGATAAGGCACTTGAGCTTATTTCGGAAAGAAAGAACTGCAGGAATGTCCTTAATCAATACCCTACTAGTCCTAATAGAAAGCATTACAGAGAACTTAATAAACGTGTAAAAGATCAGTTAGCTGCTGATAAGAATCTTTGGCTTGATGGTTTGGGTGACAAAGCCGAGGAAGCAGTTAGACAGCACAACAGCAGAGAGCTGTACCAGATAGTTAATGTTTTGTGTGGTAGAAAACGAACAGGTATACAGGGATTGAAGGATAAACAAGGTAAGGTTATAGAAGGTGAGGATTCTGTCATGGCTAGGTGGGCTGAGCATTTCAGTGATATTCTAAACAATGCGGTTAGTTCTATTCCCATTGTTTGCAATGATGATAGATGCATTGGTGGCTTTAATGTTGGCCCTATAACACAATCTGAAGTTATTTTGGCTGTTTCTAAACTTAAACTTCATAAATCCCCAGGGGTAGATGAAATTACTAGAGAAATGCTTAGAGCTGGGAATGTTTCAGTTACCACTTGGATGACTGAAATTCTGAATATCTTTTATGATAAAGGCATGGTTCCTAAGGATTTTACCAGAGCTATTGTTATTCCTATTTTCAAAAAAGGTGATCGCAGTTCTTGTGATAACCATAGGGGTATCAGCCTACTCTCTGTTCCAGGTAAAGTTCTTTCCATGATTGTGCTTAATAGAATTAAGAATCTGGTTGACAGTCAATTGCGTGATGAGCAATGAGGATTCAGAAGTAGTAGGGGATGTGTGGATCAGATATTTTCACTTAGGTAGATTCTTGAGAAATGTTTAGAGTTTCAGAAACCTTCGGTTGCTAGCTTTGTTGATTTCAAAAAGGATTTCGACTCTGTTGATCGTCATAATTTGCGGTTGATTGTGAAATCATATGGTATACCAGACAAGTTAGTTAACATAATGAAAGCTCTCTATAATAACACTGAGTCGTGTGTGAGAGTTGGTAAGGCTTGTAGCAATTGGTTTAGCATTACTTCTAGTGTTCGACAATGGTGCATTTTGTCTCCTTTTCTCTTTAGCTTGGTTATTGATTATGTTATGCGAAATTCACTTCGAGGGAAAGATTTTGGCCTTAAATGGGCTGGAGATACGAAAATGTCTGATTTAGATTATGCTGATGATTTAGCCCTTTTATCAAATGATGTTGATGAGATGAACTCTTTCATTCGAGCTGTTGATGAGACTGGTAGTAGAGTAGGTTTGGTTATAAACAGAGTGAAAACTAAAGTGATGAAAATTGGTAAGGCAGGCTGTGATTCAGTTAATCTGAATGGTTGCAGTCTTGAGCAGGTGTCACAGTTTAATTATCTTCGGAGCTATGTAACAGATACTGGTGATGTGCGGCATGAGATTAACAGACGAATAGGGATTGCTGCTGGGACTTTTAAGAATCTATGGAGAGTGTGGAGAAATAGGCGTATACACCTAAAGACTAAAATTAGACTGTATAATAGTTTGGTTCTTTCTAGGGTTAGTTATGGCAGTGAAACGTGGACACTTTTTAACAAGATAACAGGAAACTAGATGCTTTTGATTCCAGATGCTTACGCAGTATCTTGGGCATTAGGTGGTTCAACTTTGTAACTAATGATGAGGTTAGGCAAAGGAGTTTGCAACCTCCTTTAAGAAGCATATTTTGCAGAGAGAGACTCCGTTGGTTTGGCCATGTTGCCCGTATGAATAATTATAGATTGGCGAATAGGGTTATGAACAGTGTGCCTAAAGGCCTCAGAAAGAAGGGGAGACCTAGGATGCGGTGGGCAGACAATGTCAAACAGGACCTTGTTAGAATTGGTGTGCAGCGGCCGGATGCAGTAGATGTAGCTCAGGACAGACTTGCTTGGAGAACTAAATTGCACCTTCTGGTTGGACCTCCGTAGCCCATGGCTACTTGAGGATGATGATGATGCCGAGCTAAATTATTATGAGCGAAGTACAATGAAACATGCAACGTAAGCAACATTTCTCACTGGCGTTAATATTTTACGTCACTACAAAGTCTTATACAGTAAAAAGGCATGGCGGAAGGAAAAGTGCGACATCGGGGTGAAAAGGCTGATCTGACTGACTTCGAAAGAGGACTCAATCGTTGGAGAGAGATGGGCAAGATCATCCTTAACGGAGATGATAGAACTCATCAGAAAAAAATCCCTGGGCACAATATCCCAATTGTGTGGAGAATGGCAATGGTCTCAAAAAACGTCCGCTAATAGTGGCAAAAACCCGATGAAAAAGATTCTGACAGAGACAGGTGTTTGTTGGCAATATTTCAAAACCCATTTCCAAAGACAACTATATGCAGAGAATTGAAAATTTGGAAATTTGGTAATTGTCGCACGATACGAAGGGGCGGGGGTGGCTCAATCGGTAGCGCGCCAGGCTCGTAATCTGTAGTTCCCAGGTTCGAGTCCCAGCTGGGTCAGCGTTGAGATTTATCTCCGAAAAATTCCCCGCCTTGCCCACGGTCAGTAGAGGACACCGATGGGCTTGAAAAGGTCGCCGTCCCTCGGATGGGACGTTAGGCTGTGGCCCCGTGTGCGGGAGAGCCATACCCTGTGCACGTTAAAGAACACGCTGGATGGCCTTGACGGGGGCTACCATCTGTCTCCCAACAGCTATTCCAGTGGGTCCCCTCCCCCAACCTTCTCTGAGCCTTCGGGGTCCATGTGACCTGGCCATTTAGCCCATGGTGTGCAAAAAAGTGCCGCTCAGAAGTAAAACAACCCAACCGCACGATACGAAAACCTTTCATATTTGAAAAAAGGATTCGAAAACTCCGATGATGTATGGAGCAGCGAACCTGGCCAATGGTGGACTGTAAACATATCACATGATCAGAAGAATCATGTTATACACGGATTTCAACAGATGGTCAAAGTAGATTATGCAACACCCTATGTAGTAATGGACTCCTCATGTGTGGCTCCTACCTTTTAAGATGCTGGAGTCAGTGAGATGGTGTGGAGAACATTTCCTTGGCACGGATTGGGTCCTGTGGTTTCTGTGAAGGGTCGCACACTTCCCGGAAGTATAAAAACATCTTGTAAGATCGGTTGCTGTCGATAATGCATCATTTTTAACCTGGGGGGAGATGACAAATCCCATGATGATGACGCACCGATTCATTGCTCTGGAATAGTACTGGAGTGGTTTCAAGAACATGGGTTGGGTTGTTTTACCTCTGAGCGGCCCTTTTTTGTACACCATGGGCTAAATGCCCAGGTCACATGGACCCCGAAGGCTCAGAGAAGGTTGGGGGAGGGGACCCACTGGAACAGCTGTTGGGAGACAGATGGTAGCCTCCCGTCAAGGCCATCCAGCGTGTTCTTTAACGTGCACAGGGTATGGCTCTCCCGCACACGGGGCCACGGTTTAACGTACCATCCGACGGACGGCGGTCTTTCCAAGCCCATCGGTGTCATCTACTGACCGTGGGCAGGGCGGGGAATTTTGCGGAGATAAATCTCAACGCTGACCCAGCTGGGACTCGAACCTGGGAATTACAGATTACGAGCCTGGCGCGCTACCGGCTGAGCCACCCCCGTCCCAAAAATTTGGACAGAGCCGTGAGAATTAAGACAGAATACATATCTCTATGTATCTGCCTGAATTTCAAGAACATGAAACAGACTTTTATCACCTTCTGGCCTGTACAATTTCTTGATTCTAATCCAGTCGAAAATATATGAGACAATTTGGAAAGCACTATTGAAATGCACAGATCTCTACTCTCTTCACTTCGAGATGTCGAAGCCATTTTGTAGGAAGTGTGGTTCAAATTCCCTCTTGCTGTATTTCGAAAGTATGTGGAAAGCATACCACGTCGAACCTTGGCTGTCATCTCTGCCAGCGGAGGCCAGGCGAAGTTTTAGGTAGGTGTTCATAATCTTTTGTCCAGGCAATGTAGGAAGTCAGAATGAAAGATAGATAGTAATTATTCTTATACAGTGTGCTATTGAAAGGTCTAGTCAAAATTTGGGAACGTGTTCTACTGTACTACGAATAGCGATGAAAATAAGTTGCAATGAACATTGGACGAGAGACCTTCCCTTTCGAATTATAGCACATTTTGAGAGTTGTTGGGATGGGTTGGGTTGTTTTACCTCTGAGCGGCACTTTTTTGCACACCATGGGCTAAATGGCCAGGTCACATGGACCCCGAAGGCTCAGAGAAGGTTGGGGGAGGAGACCAACCGGAACAGCTGTTGGGAGACAGATGGTAGCCTCCCGTCAAGGCCATCCAGTGTGTTCTTTAACGTGCACAGGATATGGCTCTCCCGTACACGGGGCCACGGCTTAACATTCCATCCGACGGATGGCGGTATTTCCTAGCCCATTGGTGTCCCCTACTGATCGTGGGCATGGCGGGTAATTTTGCGAAGATAAATCTCAAAGCTGACCCAGCAGGGACTCGAACCTGGGAATTACAGATTACGAGCGTGGCGCGCTACCGACTGAGCCACCACCGCTCCTTATTTTGAGAGAATAAGTAAGGAAACCTGTCAAAAGGTACTCTATATAAATTTGCATGTCTGAGGCATAGATGTATGAAAATGTTGGACAAAACCACACTTCTCTTATGAATCTCAATCGTATATATCCTGCTGCTCCGTTGGATTGCTAAAGATGGACCAACTGTATGGCCTGCACGTTCTCCAGATTTGAATCCACTGGATTTCTTCTCATGGGGACACATTAAGACTGATGCTGACGCTATCCTAGTTCCTAATACACAAGCTCTCTACGAACGGATCGTCGAATGATTGTCATAGAATCGAGAACACTCCAGGGCTTTTTGAATGTGTTCGATAGTCAATGAGAAGACGCTGGCGAGGCGTGTATTGCTGCTACGGGAGGCCATTTCGAACATTTCCTCTGAACTCTAGTTTGACATAATTGTTCTTAAAATAACTGGAATGGAAACTCATTAACTTCAAATACTTTCTAACTTGCGGTCTCAAAATGTGCTGTAACTCGGAAGGGAAACGTTTCTGGCCCAATGTTCATTGGAACTTTTTTCATCAATATGCATAATAGAACACATTCCCACTGTTTGAGGGCGGGGGTGGCTCAGTCGGTAGCGCGCCAGGCTCGTAATCTGTAGTTCCCAGGTTCGAGTCCCAGCTGGGTCAGCGTTGAGATTTATCTCCGCAAAATTCCCCTTCCTGCCCACGGTGAGTAGGGGACACCGATGGGCTTGGAAAGGCCGCCGTCCGTCGGATGGGACGTTAAGCCGTGGCCCCGTGTACGGGAGAGCCATACCCTGTGCTCGTTAAAGAACACGCTGGATGGCCTTGACGAGAGACTACCATCTGTCTCCCAACAGCTGTTACAGTGGGTCCCCTCCCCCAACCTACTCTGAGCCTTCGGGGTCCATGTGACCTGGCCATTTAGCACATGGTGTGCAAAAAAGTGCCGCTCAGAGGTAAAACAACCCAACTCCCACTGTTTGACTAAACTTTTTGAAAATACCCTGTGTAAGGAATAGTACGTAATTATATTTAGATAAGAATTAATAGTAATTACCCTCCGATAAGACCTAAAAAAAATTATTCTGAAGCTTTAACTTAGATTGGTTACTCATATAACTATTGTTCCTAATAGCATACCCTTGTGGGTTATGTTAGCTCTAACGAGAAAGTGGTCAGAGGCCAGAACCTTACGTTTAATGAGGAATATTCTTGTATGAGAAAGCCTGTATAAGCTAGGAATAGCTTTCTACATTTCTCTGCTCTCTATGCAGTATATCCAAAGAGAAAAGATGGATTGATAAATAAAAGCCGAAACTATCAATCACGTGTCTTTCTATGTATCCATCAATGAAGTGTCGATTAGCATGTGATCTATGATAAAATATTCAAATGTCGACTAAGTCTTCCTAATTATCACTCATGCTACGTCACTGCTGTTCTATGACAGTGAGGAAAAATGTAGAGTTCATAAAGGGTTGTTTTTTTTCTCTGAGCTGCCCTTTTTTACACGCAATAGTCTAAATGGCCAATTTACAGGGACCCCGAGAGCTCAGAGACTTTTGGGGGAAGGGGACCCACTTGACAACTATTAGGAGATAGATAGTAGCCTCGCGTCAAAGCGCGTCTTTCTCTGCAGTACACATATAGTGTTTGAGGTAGCCCTTGATATTGGAAATATCGCAAGCTTCAATTTGAGATATAATTCGTTAAGACCGACAATCAGCGTAATTTCCCTCCTCTTTTGGGGGGGATGAGAGAATGGTTGGTAGCACTTTTTTGCACACAATGGGCTAAACGTCCAGATCACAAAGATCCCGAAGACTCAGAGAATTTTGGGGGAGGGGACTCACTGGAACAGCTGTGGGGAGAAAGATGGTAGCCTCCCGTCAAGGTCATCCAGTATGTTCTTTAACGCACACGGGGCAACTGCTTAACGTCCCATCCGACGGAAGGTGGCCTTTCCAAGCCCATCGGTGTCCCCTACTGACAGTGGGCAGGGCGGGTAACTTTTCGGAGATAAATTTCAAAGCTGACACAGCTGGGACTCGAACGTGGGAACTGTAGATTACGAGCCTGGAGCGCTATCGACTAAGCTATCTTCGCCCCAGTAGAGAATGGGGGGGGGCATAGTCTTTCATTTGACACCTCTCATAACTGTAGGCAACTGTAGGCCCTGGTGTTCGGAAGATATCATAAAAGAGCAACTTTCCAATTTCCCTATTTTTAGGGAAAATCGGATTTTCCCTTATACGATTTTTGCCCACTACATCTCACGTCATACGCTTTTCACAACTAGTTACGTTCGGCCCTCGCTTTCGAAATAGATAGAAGAATTATTCTTCGCATTCTTCTCTACGTTTTGGGGGAAGGAGAAATTTTTTATAACCTGTTACATGCCAACCTCATGTCACAAGTTTTTATTTGACGCATAGTCTTCGCGTTCCGAAAGATATAGCGGACCAATAATTTTCATATTTCCCCTTTTTTAGGGGAAAGAAAGCATGAGTGGTTGAATTTTGTATAGCCTGTTACACTCCCCATGTCACAAGAAATTATGGAGCGCCTTAATATGATTTTCTATTGAGATAACATAGAACTGTTTCTATTTTTCTGTCCAGTACCTGTAGTTCAAGCCGTCCCATGGCCGAGTGGTTAGCGCGCTTGGCTACTGATCTAAGGGACCTGGGTTCGAATCCCGGGTAAGGCATGGACGTTTGTGTCGTTTTTTCTGCTGAGGTCCTGCCATCCTCTCAGACCTACTACTATGGCATATAAACTGACAGGCTCCTGTCAGACCTCTACAAGTACTACTCTCTCTGTCTCTGTGGCAAGCAGCTGCTTGAGGGAGTATTTATTTATTTACCTGTAGTTCTCCTTCGAAAATTTCTGGCCATTTTCTCACCTCTTTAAGAAATATTGCATACATATTGCGCACTTAACAAACGTGAAAATGAGCTTTTAGGCAAATTTAATGAAATGACATTTTGATTTTTCTCCAGGACTCCGCGGGCTGATGATGGCAGTGATGATGGCTGCTCTGATGAGTGATCTGACTTCGGTCTACAACAGCGCCAGCACACTCTTCACCATGGATATTTGGCCACAGATACGAAAGAAACCTGCCATCAAGGAGCTTATGATGGTTGGAAGGTACAGGCATTTTCACTGCGAATTGTCTCAAGTAATTTTGTTCAGAAAAAATATTTCAACCGGCAAGAATGTTGGTAGAATATCTTGCAGAGAAGCAGAGCAATTCGAAAGTATCTCCAAAGAAAAATTTACAAGCAGAATTCAGTTGAGTTGGGCACTCTTTTGCACATGATGGGCTAAATGACCAGGTCACAAGGAGCCCTAGGGTTCAGAGAAAGTTGGGGGGAGGGGATGCACTTGACAGCTATTGGGAGACAGATGGTAGCCTCCCGTGAAGACCACCCGGTGTGTTCTTTAACGTGCACTGGATATGACTCTCCCTCACACGAGTGGCGGGGGTGGCTCAGTCGGTAGCGCGCCAGGCTCGTAATCTGTAGTTCCCAGGTTCGAGTCCCAGCTGGGTCAGCGTTGAGATTTATCTCCGCAAAATTCCCCGCCCTGCCCATGGTCAGTAGGGGACACCGATGGGCTTGGAAAGGCCGCCGTCCGTCGGATGGGACGTTAAGCCGTGGCCCCGTGTGCAGGAGAGCCATACCCTGTGCACGTTAAAGAACACGCTGGATGGCCTTGACGGGAGGCTACCATCTGTCTCCCAAAAGCTGTTCCAGTGGGTCCCCTCCCCCAACCTTCTCTGAGCCTTCGGGGTCCATGTGACCTGGCCATTTAGCCCATGGTGTGCAAAAAAGTGCCGCTCAGAGGTAAAACAACCCAACCCAAATCCCTCACACGGAACACGATTGGACTTCTCATTCGACGGACGGCGGTCTTTCTAAGCTCATTAATGTCCCCTACTGACCGAAAGCAGGGCGGGGAGTTTTGCGGAGATGAATCTCAACGCTGGCCCAGGTAGGGCTTGTACCTGGGAACTGCAGATTACGACCCTAGTGCGCTACCGACTGAGCCACTCCCTCTCCTCTGAACTTAGTTAATAATATTCACCGTCCCAGCGTGGCCTAATGGTTAGTACAATCAAAGACTTATCAAACTCATGGGTCAAGCTATGAATATTTCTTTAATGTGTTGTCTTTTTGCTAAGGTCTCAACTTCATCATACCTCTTCTCTATGGCGTATCTGCAAAATTCCCAGCCCTGCCCACGGTCAGTAGGGGACACCGATGGGCTTGGAAAAACCGCTGTCCGTCGGATGAGACGTTAAGCCATGATGAGACCGAAGCCATGAGATGTTAAGCATTTTCCTATGTTTGGGAGAGCCATACCCTGTGCACGTTAAAGAACACGCTGGATGTCCTTGACGGGAGATTACCATCTTTCCCGACAGCTGTTTCAGTGGGTCCCCTCCCCCAACCTTCTCTCAGCCTTCGGGGTCCATGTGACCTGGCCATTTAGCCCATGGTGTGCAAAATCGTGCCGCTCAGAGGTAAAACAACCCAACCTAACTGATCGATGCATTTTTTTTTTATTTTATTCCTTTATTGGGACAATACTTAGGAAAATGCTCTTTGTTTTTAATTTGTTTGTTTATATTTCATACAATTCATTTGCACAGAAAAAAAATGACAAATGTAAAAATTGAAAAAAAAAAGGCAAAATGCAGTTTTCTTTTAATGCTATATTAATCATATAGCATTAAAAGAAAACTGCATTTTGCCTTGTCGAGTAACGAAAATCCCTTGTCGAGTAACGAAAATCGATTGTTGAAAAGATTGTTGTTGACTAATGAAGATGACTAGGTATGTGTTTAAAAGCTTTTCTGGTCTGCACGTGACAAGTTTGAATGTTTAAACAATCAGTGTGAATTTGTATATGCATATAATGTCATAGGTCAGCAAGAATTCAAAATGTTCCTTAATGCTTTCAAATATATTGCATGTTATAAATTAAAAATATAATTTTCGAAATGTTGAAATTACAAACAAGGGGGTGGGGGCACGGAATGTATCCAAGGTGTCGTCTTATATGGGTTGGGTTGGGGTGTTTTACCTCTGAGCGGCACTTTTTTGCACACCATGGGCTAAATGGCCAGGTCACAAGGACCACGAAGGCTCAGAGAAGGTTGGGGGAGGGGACCCACTGGAACAGCTGTTGGGAGACAGATGGTAGCCTCCCGTCAAGGCCATCCAGCGTGTTCTTTAACGTGCACAGGGTATGGCTCTCCCGTATACGGGGCCACGGCTTAACGTACCATACGACGGACGGCGGCCCTTCCAAGCCCATCGGTGTCCCCTACTGACCGTGGGCAGGGCGGGGAATTTCGTCTTATATGGTAAATGCAGTAATATAAATGATCCCGGAGGAATGGTATTTAACCCAACAGTTAAAAAAACAGTTATACCTTAAAAATCACTTTAAACCATATCGCTTTGGTAGAATTCTTGTTAGTTAAGGACTCGGTGTGCTGAGAGGACCTCTGTGACAAGCATCTATTTGAAGGATAATTTTTTATTATTTATGTTCATAGCAATCCTGACTTCAAAAATATTTTCGTCAACTGTAACAGACAGTAACTGTAATGGCCAGTAAATGGCCAGGTCACATGGACCCCGAAGGCTCAAAGAAGGTTGGGGGAGGGGACCCACTGGAACAGCTGTTGGGAGACAGATGGTAGCCTCCCGTCAAGGCCATCCAGCGTGTTCTTTAACGTGCACAGGGTATGGCTCTCCCGCATACGGGGCCACGGCTTAACGTACCATACGACGGACGGCGGCCCTTCCAAGCCCATCGGTGTCCCCTACTGACCGTGGGCAGGGCGGGGAATTTCGTCTTATATGGTAAATGCAGTAATATAAATGATCCCGGAGGAATGGTATTTAACCCAACAGTTAAAAAAACAGTTATACCTTAAAAATCACTTTAAACCATATCGCTTTGGTAGAATTCTTGTTAGTTAAGGACTCGGTGTGCTGAGAGGACCTCTGTGACAAGCATCTATTTGAAGGATAATTTTTTATTATTTATGTTCATAGCAATCCTGACTTCAAAAATATTTTCGTCAACTGTAACAGACAGTAACTGTAATGGCCAGTAAATGGCCAGGTCACATGGACCCCGAAGGCTCAAAGAAGGTTGGGGGAGGGGACCCACTGGAACAGCTGTTGGGAGACAGATGGTAGCCTCCCGTCAAGGCCATCCAGCGTGTTCTTTAACGTGCACAGGGTATGGCTCTCCCGCACATGGGGCCACGGCTTAACGTCCCATCCGACGGACGGCGGCCTTTCCAAGCCCATCGGTGTCCCCTACTGACCGTAGGCAGGGCGGAGAATTTTGGGAGATTAATCTTAACGCTGACCCAGCTGGGACTCGAACTTCGAATCTGGGATCTGCAGATTACGAGCCTGGCGCGCTAATGACTGAACTTCCACTCCCCCCCCCCACCTCCTCACCCCCCTCCAAGTCACAAGGCATCCGGAGGACTCAGAGAAGTTTCAAGGAAGGAGGCCTACTAGCAGCTTTTACGAGACAAATAATAGCCTCCCATCAAAGTCACCTGCCGTATTCTTTAATGTGCACAGAATATGGCTGTCCTGCACACGGAACCACGACCTAACGTCCTATCCGTGTGTCGGTGGCCTTTCGAGTTCTCTCCTTTCTCGCCTAGGGCAGAATTGGGGTTAGCGAAGATAAATCCGAAAGCTGTCATTGTTGGGACTCGAACTTGGGAACGACAGATTACGATTCTGGCGCGCTACAGACGATGCTAATTCCCTTCTCTCTATATTAGGGGTTCTCAACGTGGGGTACGCGGTAAAATTTTTTGGGGTAAGCCCTTGAGAGCTCAAAAATCGCTAGATCTAGTAACAAAGTCGCTAAGTTGGCAACACTGCTACTAGTTTTTCATCTTTAACTGCTTTAAAAAATAAATATAGGAACAGACCTGGATGTTGAAGATGACTTGCGACTCTAGCAAGATAACCCCAACTGATGAACTGTGCAAGCGTAAACAAGCGCAACCATTTCACTGACTACCCAGTAAAATATTACAATTTTGTAAGATTTGTTCACTTGTTTATGTCATTTTTTTGTGTTTATCGATATATGTAATTTATGAATACAAAATTTAATGTGTATATATATATATGTTTCATTTTATTCCCATTGCTATACTATAACTATAGGTTGGGTTGTTTTACCTCTGAGCGGCACTTTTTTGCACACCATGGGCTAAATGGCCAGGTCACATGGAACAGAAGGCTCAGAGAAGGACGGACGGCGGCCTTTCCAAGCCCATCGGTGTTCCCTACTGACCGTGGGCAGGGCGGGGAATTATTTGCGGAGATAAATCTCGACGCTGACCCAGCTGGGACTACGAACCTGGGAACTACAGATTACGAGCCTGGCGCGCTACCGACTGAGCCACCCCCGACCCTATAACTATAGTTTTATCTATCTATACAAGAGGTATGCCAGTAGCATACACATTTCCAGGGGGTACGTGAAGCATAAAAGGTTGAGAACCACTCCTCTGGATAACAGAATATGATTTGGGAAGGGATTTTTTTACTTTTATAAATACCCTCAATTTCTTCGTTTGAAAATATCTGTAATCAATGGGCTGGAGATACGAAAATTTCTGATTTAGATTATGCTGATGATTTAGCCCTTTTGGCAAATGATGTTGATGAGATGAACTCTTTCATTCGAGCTGTTGATGAGACTGGTAGTAGAGTAGGTTTGGTTATAAACAGAGAGAAAACTAAAGTGATGAAAATTAGTCAGGCAGACTGTGATTCAGTTAATCTGAATGGTTGCAGTCTTGAGCAGGTGTCACAGTTTAATTATCTTGGGAGCTATGTAACAGATAATGGTGATGTGCGGCATGAGATTAACAGACGAATAGGGATTACTGCCGGGACTTTTAAGAATCTATGGAGAGTGTGGAGAAATAGGCGTATACACCTAAAGACTAAAATTAGACTGTATAATAGTTTGGTTCTTTCTAGGGTTAGTTATGGTAGTAAAACTTGGACACTTTGTAAACAAGATAACAGGAAACTAGATGCTTTTGATTCCAGATGCTTACGCAGTATCTTGGGTATTAGGTGGTTTAACTTTGTAACTAATGATGAGGTTAGGCAAAGGAGTCTGCAACCTCCTTTAAGCAGCATATTGTGCAGAGAGAGACTCCGTTGGTTTGGCCATGTTGCCCGTATGAATAATTATAGATTGGCGAATAGAGTTATGAAAAGTATGCCTAAAGGCCTCAGAAAGAAGGGGAGACCTAGGATGCGGTGGGCAGACAATGTCAAACAGGACCTTGTTAGAATTGGTGTGCAGTGGCCAGATGCAGTAGATGTAGCTCAGGATAGACTTGCTTGGAGAACTAAATTGCACGGTCTGGTTGGACCTCCGTAGCCCATGGCTGCTTGATGATGATGATGATGATTAATAAAACGGAGACAAAAAAAAGTATGGAAACTTTTTTCTTTTGGTATAAATTATGTCTTTAATTGAATTAAATTTGTTCTATTTTAGCATGCATTTAATGAAGCTAATGACCATTTTCTTCTTATACAGGATCTTCGTGCTAGTGATGGTTGCTATTAGCATTCTTTGGATCCCGGTCATCCAGAACATGCAAGGTGGTCAACTCTTCATCTACATCCAAGTCATCTCTGCTTATTTGTCGCCTCCAATCGCTGCCGTGTACCTCCTCGCAATTCTCTGGAAGAGGATGAATGAAAAGGTAAATGTTTTACCTGTCTAGTACAAATCCTTTTACCCAGGCACATGGGCGGGGGTGGCTCAGTCGGTAGAGCGCCAGGCTCGTAATCTGCAGTTCCCAGGTTCGAGTCCCAGTTGGGTCAGCGTTGAGATTTATCTCCGCAAAATTACCCGCCCTGCCCACGGTCAGTAGGGACACCGATGGGCTTGGAAAGGCCGCCGTTCGTCGGATGGGACGTTATAAGCCGTGGACCCGTGTACGGGAGAGCCATACCTGTGCACGTTAAAGAACATGCTGAATGGCCTTGACGAGAGGCTACCATCTGTCTCCCAACAGCTGTTCCAGTGGGTCCCCTCCTCCAACCTTCTCTCAGCCTTCGGAGTCCTTGTGACTTGACCAATTAGCATATTGTATTTGCATATTGTGCAAAAAAAGTGCCGCTCAGAGGTAAAACAACCCAACCCAGGCACATTCGGGGGGGAGGGGGGGGGGTTAAAGCACCGCCTTAAATCTTTCAAATCTCGAAATTGGAAATTGATAAAACTATTCAGAGTAGCGGTTCAAGAGTTTGAGGAAAATTCCGCTTATATCAAATTAAGTAAAATGAGATACCAAAGCGGTTGTAGTTTGCCAGGGTATATAAATTGGGATTACCTGCCTCTTATTATCAATCTGTAACCACGAAAGAATAAATAAGACAGTGATCAGTAAGAGATGAATTTATATTGCTCGGTCGGTAACACGACATGCTCGTAATCTAGCAGTTCCCAGGTTCGAGTCCCAGTTGGATCAGCGTTGAGATTTATCTCCGCATAATTCCCGTCTCTGCCCACGTCAGTAGGGGACACCGATGGGTTTAGAAAGGCCTCCGTCCTTTCGGATGTGACATTAAGCCATGGCCCCATATGCGAGACAGCCATCCCTGTGTACATTAAAGAACACGCTGGATGACCTTGACGGGAGGTTCTGGGAGCTGTACCACTGGGAGCTGTCTCCCAACATCTCTCCAGTTGGTCTCCTCCACCAACCTTCTCTGAGCTTCGGGGTCTGGTGACTGGTCATTTAGCTAGTTGTGTGCAAAAAAAAAG
>JAWZYU010000862.1:0-68000 GCA_038380435.1 Ryuthela nishihirai
TAGAGCACCAACTTCTCTGTTACTTGCGTCAGTATCTATTATGAACTGTTTTTCAGTTTGTGGACATGCTAACACTGATGCTGTGGAAAGAGCCTGTTTCAACTGTTGGAGAGCAACTTCACGTTCGGTGATCTACATGAACCGCTGGCCCTCCTCTGTCAGACGATGTAATGGCCTTGCGATGTTGGAGAAACCCTTGACAAATCTTCTGTACTAGGTGCAAAGTCCAATGAAACTACGAAGTTGATGAACATCTTGTGGTGGAGGCCAGTCTCTTACAGCTTCTATCTTTCTAGGATCAGTCTTAATCCGTTATGATATTCAATTTGACGTTAAACGTTATGGTATTCCCAGGTTCGAGTCCCAGTTGAGTCAGCGTTGAGATTTATCTCCGCAAAAATCCCCGCCCTGCTTAAGATCAGTAGGAGCTACCGATGGGCTTGGATAGGACGACGTCCTTGATTTCGGAAACTATGCCGTGGTCACCTATGCGGGAGTGCCATACCCTGTGCACGTTAAAGAATACGATGGATGGCCTTGACGGGAGGCTACCATCTGTTTCTAACTGATGTTCCAGTGGGTCCTCTCCCACCCCCACCCCCAACATTCTCTGAGCCTTTGGTGTCTTGCGACCTGGTCATTTAGCATATTGTGTGCAAAAATGCGCTGTTCAGAGATAAAATAACAGAAAAAACAAATTTTACACAAAAGGCGGACATATCCTAGAGGTTCTAATAAGGCTTGTCCTACTTTCATATATATATATAACATATAAACTCACATCCAATGCCATCCCGGCAGTGGAGGGTGCATCTCAAGGGAAAGTGGTAGGAACGGTCGTTTCTACCTTCAAAGGCCAATAGACAGATTCACACAGAACCATTGCTTTGTTCCAATGAGTCCAGTTTTTTACAGTTGTTCTCTGCTCATCGTCTTCCCAAAATGTGTATCTTGGACCGCTTCGGCTTCCAAGGACTCGATCTTAGACCCCAACACCTGTTACGAGCCAACGAAATCCCCTGCGCAACTGAGGCGAAATTTCTGTAACACAGGAGAATTTTTGCTATTTTTGTAGAAAGAGCGAATTTTATACAGGGTACTAATTCTAAGTTGCAGACAACAGAATTTAGTGTATACAATATTTAATTTGCTAGAACCTAATAGAATTTGTGATCTGGACATATTATCTCATGTACTCCTGGTTTTAGTCAGAGGCCAACTATGAAAATACCTACTCAGGTCATCCTACTTCGAAATGTATTTAATAAAGTCCTCTGATTTGAATGACGCCGTTCGCAGGAAAGTCATGCACTGTTCGTAATTGTTACATCCGGGCATACTATTTGGGAAATGGCTGGAAGAATTTCATAACCTGCATAATGTTTGAGTGAAATTCAGTTGTGAGATTTTGTTACTAGTTTAGTACGCAATTTTATCATAGCTGAAATTGAAAATTTTCCTGAATTTAAAACCTTTCAAAATCCCTAAATCATTATTTTCGTGCTATATTTAAGGAAATTATTTTCCATACTGTTGAAAATATTCAGAATATGAGTCAATATTTTCTTCGAAAATTTCATATCCCCACCTTATTTTCCCTTCACACTAGATACACTACCGGCTAACAGTTTAGTGAAAGTTACATATAAATTTATATCTAGTCAAGTGTTAGAATTTTATTAAATTTCGAGCTTCTAGTATGGTTCTGTATGAGGAACCGGATTATTACAAAAGCAGAGCTATGTGGTTTTAAATTACTGAAAGATTATTAGAAATAACTGGATATTTGTAATCAATCAAAATTATTTGAAATTGAAACTAATGGAAGATTCAGAATGTGACATCTCTATCTCTTTGGTACCTGCCAAGACGAAAAAGTATTTCATATATTTTCTCTAAAAACAAAGCATTTGAATGTTTATAGACGGAAGGGATAAAAATAATAGCTCGATTTTTTGTAGAAAATGAATTTAAAATCTTGAAGTCAAGAGTTACTGAGAAGTTGTATAGTTACCCATAAAATCAACGGATTTGTAGTGATATGCATTTTAATTTCTTTAACGAAAAATTTTGACTTTTTATTAACACCATGGGCTAAATGGTCAGGTGACAAGGACCCCGAAGGCTCAGAGAAGGTCGGCGGAGTGAACCCAATATAACAGCTGTTGGGAATAGATGGTAGGCTGGCGTGAAGATCATCCAGTGTGTTAATTAACGTGCACAAGGTATAGCCTACACACGAGGCTATGGCATAACGAACCATCCGACGGATGGCGGCCTTTCCAAGCCCATCAGTATCCCTTACTGATCGTGGACAGGATAGGAAGTTTTGCAGAGATAAATCGCAACGGTGGCACTGCTGGTACTTGAACCTAGTAACTGCAGATTAGGGGCCTGGTGCGTTACCGACTGAGCCTCCCAGTCCCAAATCAACTCTGAAATACCCTGTATGGTGCAACTGTGGCACAAACTGGAATAATTTTAACTGTGACATTCATAGAGTATAAAAACAAGATCAAGTCACCCAACAAAGAATTTGATGAAGACCTTCTTAAGCTTATTATTGAGTTACAATAAAGAGGAAGAGGAGGTTTCGGCGATGGCAATACCCAAACTCAAATGGAAAAATAAAGTTACATCCATGGATGACAGATAAAACGTTGTAACATGAACATCTAAAGTAGGGAAACTTCTGTTTTAGGAAAGAAAATGAAGCAGCATCGTGTGCCGAAATCAAAATGATCTGCAGAAAGGAGCCAAACCAACAAAGCCTTTTTCATTCTTTCGTCAATTGCGATAGATCGTTAATTAAACGGTAGAATTCAAACTAATGAATAATTCAGGAAATGGAAAAAATATTTCTTTTAATTACATAACATTCCAGAAAACGTTTACCCTTATTAGTATCTATCAAACACAGAAAGCATTTTCCCTTTATTCTCAACGAGTATGTGTTGGGTTTCACTCTTTCCACCATGCGGAAAGACGGAGGGAAATTTCTCTTCTTACTATAAACCATTTAACGCTTTTAAACGATGAAATTCTGACTAATGGATGATTAAAGAAAACGCAAGGGCAAATTTCATTCCTATATACCCAACCATAAATTGTTTTCTCTTCAAAACAGAATGTTAAATATTCAAGAACAGACAGACAAAATATATTTAAGCAATAATTAGATTTTTTTTTATTCACCACGAGCTTGAAATGAATTTTTTGTTATTAATTTAAAATGAATCTTTGTCATTAATAACTTTACAATTAAAAGTCATTCTGTAATAGATTAAGCAATAATGATTGAAAGGTAGAAGTATCATGATAGCAATTGTTATGAATAATTTTTAACTATTTCATTCGCTTTAGAAGATATAAAATTTGTCGTTTTTTTGGTCCATAAGCAGAACTAAAGGTGACTTTTTGCGTTTCCATTCTTCCATTAATTAGAACTTGGTTTGCAGAATCAAATTTCACATGGTTTCAGTACGTCAGGATATTACAATACTTCTGAAAATGTACATTACTGAATCAAGAGTTGATTTCGCGACTTTCAAGACGAATAGGTCGAGTTTTGACATTAATCTGACTTGAGAATAAGAAAAGCATTTTAAGACCTTAATATTGATATTTGTAATAATATCTATTTAATATGAATCATAAACCGGACAGATTTTCTGTACCTTACATTTGAAGATTCACCCATACGGTGTTCCTAGAAATAGAGATTTCTGTTGGAGATTTTCTCCTGAAGGCACTTATAAATTATATTTTTAAAATAAATTAGGGAATTTAGTGACCGGTAAGAAAATGATTAGCTTTTCTGAGGCAAAAATTGAATTCCATTAACGCAAAAATAACAAATTTTGAAAGTAAATTTTGCATTTTTTTTTCTGTTAAAAAAAATAGATCGTTGTAACTTAAAAAAGTATGAAATAAATTTCAAATGAATTACATTTGCTAAACTGAAGTTGAATTTTCCATTGTTTTCAAAATCAGGTTCATCTTAATTTCAAGTGTAATGTAACCATAGAATTACTGATCAATAGACACACTCCATCATTATGCAAGTATACAAAATTCATACAGCCACCCCCAGATAGTAAGTTCATCTGTGTGTGTTAGTTAACGTTAATCAGACTTTAGACACGACGTGGGTAATTCGTCTTTCTACTTTTCAAATGTTAAATAACATCTGCATTCGTCATTTTATGTTCAGCCAGAGATGATGCGCAAATACGAAAAATTTTACAAACCTTTCCCAGGTGGTTAATACGTGATGGCTATAAGTAATGTTAAGAAATTTTCAAAGTATATAGACTAATGTCAGTTGGACGCATAGAGCTGAAATTTGAAATGAATAACAGGCAGAAAATTGGTAATGGAATGGAATGAAGAAAAAAATCTAGTTACAAAAACGGCACAAACTGTAACCTAACTCTATTTTGAACAGCTACTCAAATATCAGGAGCCCAAAAGAAGTCCGTGCGATTTTGTCTTTTTTCGCTTTAGTAATACTTCTTCCCAGTGAAGGTGTCATACAAAAGTAACAGTCCCTCACGTGGCTTGATAGTTCCCCCATATCATAGGAATCGCATCAATTAACTTTGCTGTTTAGCCAGCTGCCAAAACGTGTTGCAGCAACACCTCTCATAACAGAAAGCCAGTAGAAAATTATGACGTCACTTTCAGTAGTCCTAACATATGACACTTCTTATAGTTTTGCTTCTAATATTATTACTGGTGGATTATGGATAATCTTTACACTAATGTTTATCTATAAATATATTTTATTTAGGTAAAAAATTACTTGTATGAATAGCATTAATATATTTGATAATAAATGCGAATAATTTAATTTTTAATAAAATATATTTATAAATAAATATTAATATAAAAATTAGCAACAACAATTAACCTGTAATAATATTTAGGATCAAAATTATAAGAATTGTTTTTATGGTAAGTCTATCTAAGGTGACGTCGTTAATTTGGCATGTTATAGGAGGTGTTGTTTATACAGCTATTACACAGTATTTGCGGAGTCCAGCTCCTCTCTGATCTCCAATCTCACACGCAAAGTAAAGGTGGTATTCTTTTTTGATGACAGGCGTTATTTCACGCTTTTCTGAATCAAAAATGACTTTGCCATAAATGGAATAACAATGGTCTATATTGTTCACACAAGAACGGGCATATCACTTACATACAGCACCAGCATACAATCAGGAACGGACGATAACTAAGGAAAGGTAAAGGCTTCTTCACACTTCCCGTTCGCCGCGTCGCAAACGCACTGTGACGTCACTCGCATCTCCGTGCCTTTCCGCAAGGGACGGGTGCGGCCTTTAACGTGCGGACTGCGAAAGCCTTCTCGCTGCAAACAATCTCGAATAGCTGCGGTAGATCTCGCAGAGACAACAAAGCAGAGACAAAAAAGTAACAAATTAATAGCTTCAGATCTAGTTAGATCTATTGCTTTGTTGTCTCTGCGAGATCAACCGGGCTTTCTGACATTCCGTTCATTCTATTTTAAACATCATGTGCAGGAAAAGAAGTTTGCTCATTCGTAAACGGTTAATATCACTTGCCTTCGCTAATCATAGACGTATTATTTCTCTTCTCTTCGTAGTAGTAAAAAAAATCGCACAAAATGGGTTCGCCAGATTTTTAATGATAGAGAAAGAGTACGCGATTTCCACAGTTTAATCCCTACTATTCAGGAGGCTGACCCTGAACATTACCAAAAATTTTTGCGTATGTCATCTGTTCAGTTAAAACCGGTTTCAGCTCTTGTTGAACCACTAGCAAAGAAGGACACAAATTTCAGAAAGTCCATTTCTGCAGCCGAAAGATTGGAGCTAACAATAAGGAAAGTTGCATTTAGAATTGTTTTCAGTTCCTATTCAATAATAGCTAGTGTTTTTACTTTGTGGCCTGTTTGTGTCATGCATCAATGGCCGAATCTCGGAGAAGGTCATTGTCCTTTCAGAATGCTAGTAAGTGTAAAAGAGGCAAAAAATTACGAAGCATTAAAATGCAACGAACATAAATATTTTAAAGAATTGGGAAACGGTGTGTCAAATGTTATACTGCATTTATAATCAAATCTCTTCATCCCCCCCCCCTCCTTTTACATTTTTCTGGATCGATTGTGTTTCTTACCCCCTCCCCCCCTCGAATGCTTTCTAGATCCGGGCATGCATGCACTTTTCGTTTGGTTTTTCGATATATTCTTCTGGGGTTTGAAATGATTGATGAACTATAGACACTTTTCAAATCTAAAAGTTGTAATAGTGCTCTCTAACGATGGGAAATATTGAAAATGCAAAACACATAGAAATTCACCTGAAACATTGCTCAGTTTTAAAGCTATTGATTCCCACATATTTCGTATCATTCCTCGATCTTTATGATTTCGATGCGTCTTGTCATATAGACAAGGGCAATCACGCCCTAAATTTAAAAGTTTGTAGTCGTCCATCTCTCCAACGCACCTAATAACAAATGCAAAGTAAGGCTCACTTTCGCCCAGCTGTTCTGACTACGTCATTCGTCAGCGGCTATATGATTGGCTCTTGCTTGCGGTCGCTTGCATACCGCTCGGCGAGAAGAGAAATAAAAACCGACTACAGGTGTGGTCGTGCAGTCATTAGCAACAATTGGAAAAAGTTGCCTCTCCTGACGTATAGATGGCGCAAGGTCCACCACATCTCAGTGAAAGATTTATAGGTCTTTTTCTGGAAGAATTTCGTTGTTGCTTATGGTTTAACCAAAGGAGGTCTAAAGGTGAAGATGACTAGCTTTGCAAAGCGTAAGTGGCGCCGTTCTGCGGAATTTTACCGAAGCTGAATGTGGCAAATTGATGTGCAGGCACAAAAACAACTGTAAGGGGGCGTTCTGCGCATGCGCAGTGCAATCAGTGTAGCTCACTGTAGATATGATTTGTCTTACTATTGGTATATGAAATGGGATTTAACCAGTGTTTCCAAATGTCTAACAGCCATGGCTGTTTGGCACAGTGGTAGCTGACCCTAAAGTTATTCAATGAGTGTTTTATCCCGTTCAGGAATACATTTTACGGAAAAGTCGTTATATGTTTATTTTGATTAATTTTTCAGAATTTTAAAATTAGTATGTAAATTAATACATTTAATGATCTTGCGAATATATATAAGTCAATGTATGTTTCAGGTTTGTGTTCCCTGGAGTATATCGATGTACATTGGCTTCTGCACTGTGCTCTAACAGCGTAATTTTTTTATGGTTGATACGGGAAGTGCCTGCTGCCATCTGTTGAACGTTGACACAAGTAAAACACTCGATTTGATATTGCTTACGAAGAGATGGTTTATTGAAAATATCAGCAATTTTAAAAAATATAATTATATAGATCATGTTATCCTGCATTGACACATAAATCTCAATTTATTATAATATAGTAAATGCTATAGGTTGTTCAAAATATTAAAATTTTGTTCTTTAGTATATATATACCAGTTGTACAAAAGTGGATTTTATTAAAAAAAAATGATTACATTATTTGATATTTTCTCTCTAAACGAAAAGAAAGTGTGATTGTACGTTTTTCAAAGTCAAAGTGTATGTAAAATTAATCACGTGGTGTAAACAATTGAAAACTTTGCTCGGCGGTGGAAAAATAATGCAAAAAATAATGCAGGGAACTCGTTCCTCTCTCTAGCTAGGTGGCTTCACTGCAATGCACGATTTGTCGTATTTAGAGCGCGCTGCAATCGAAAAGTTTTCAATACGTCTATGGAAGCTAGCTCTCTTCTCCCTTAGACACTCCTTGGTTTAACGGTTTAATCGTAGAGCGCTCTGGCATATATCTAGAGAGTTGCGGGTTCGATTCCCGCCGTGGCAACGATAATTGATTTGAAATGTTTGTAATGATGAAATTCGGTATTATTTTTTTTTTAATTTTTCACGTCAGAATGATTATACTTCCTGCCACTAAAACTACCGTTAAATTGTTTATCTGAAATAATTTATGAGGTTATTTATAGTTAATTAACATGCGTCTTTGCCTTTCAGCGGTCGACATATCTAGTATGTTTCGCCTTTAAGGAGGAACTGAATTATTTATGCATGCAAAGCAAATTAGTATAATATATGTGAAGTCGATGTTTGCAATTTTCAGCTTCGTGCATGAAAGCGTTATGCTGCTGAAATAAAAAAAGCGCGAATTTAACATTTTATTGGGGAATGTCGAACAGTCTTCTAGCAATTCAGCAACGAAAATTCAGAAACATAGGACAAACCCGGTTCTAGGATGTATTCGTCGAAAATACCCTTTTACGAAACGAAGTCAGAGATACACAAAGGCATTCGTCAAATACACTTTTACAACGATTCATTTTATCTGAAATTCTAACCAAAGGAAGATCGACCGAAAGAAATAATTCATGAAAATCTTTCTCCGTTTTTAAATATAATTTTAATCTTCTCTTAAACAGAAATAATATATATGCTTACACCAAAAACATGAAAGACAACAAAGTCTATTATCCAATCAATATATCTTCAGTTCTGTAACAGCAAAGACGGTTAAAAAGGAGCATGTAAAATCTATTAGCAGGTTCCATTAACATGATAATCAAACTTTGCTATATACTAATTAGATTTTAATACATTTCAGCAATAGAAATTTTTCCGTATTTCCATTTTTTATTTATGAGTAAGGCAAAACATAGCGCATATAATTTCATTTTAAATTCTTTCGAAATATTTAATGGCGGTAGAGAATACTTTATAGGCAATTTTTGGATGGAAATAGAATTCATTAATCCATTATTATACATATTCAAAATAGATTTTGGGTTGTTTTACCTCCGAGCGACACTTTTTTCCACACCATGGGCTAAATGGCCAGGTCAAATGGTCCCCGAAGGCTCAGAGAAGGTTGGGGGAGGGAACCCACTGGAATAGCTGTTGGGAGACAGATGGTAGCCTCCCGTCAAGGCCATCTAATGTGTTCTTTACTGTGCTCAGGGTATGGCTCTCCCTCACACGGTGCCACGGCTTAAAGTCCCATCCGACGGATGGCGCCCTATCCAAGCCCATCGGTGTCCCCTACTGACCGTGGGCAGGGCGGGGGATTTTACCGAGATAAATCTCAACGCTGACCCAGCTGGGTCTCGAACCTGGGAACCACAGATTGCAAGCCTGGCGCGCTACCGACCTAGCCAACCCCGCCGTTTTCAAAATAAATTATTACATGCTAAACGTTTGGCATTAAGTAGTAAAATATTGCATTTTTTTAAGCATAAATGAAATTGAAATAAAGAAATTTTCGATTGTTGCCAAATTCACAGTCATGGTTGTTACACCTGCCTTTTGCAGCTGGAAATGTTGCTTGTATTATCTGGACGTAAACGTAATCCAAAAATATGGTTTACATATTCTTTGCGAGTGTTTTTTTTTAAACTTCTGAGTGTCATGTTTTTTTTCTCTATCTTTGTCCCAGGGTCTTTTTATTCACCGTTTCAAAATTTACCATAACAAATTATGAATAATTGTAAGCAAAATTATTTGGTTACAAATATATCAATAGATTGTTAAAAATTAAAAACTTTTTTCAAAACATATTTGTTTTTGAAATACTGAAATGACATGCCACTTCACAGCAGGTGGTCTCTCGTTCAAACTGCCATTCTTCAGCTTCAAAGAAAACAGTGACAATCCCTTACTGTTCGGTTTTCGATGTTCCACGTCTCCCAGTTTTATGTTCATGGAGTTCCTCTGACCTGCTGGACTTATGTACCACGTTTACAGAAATATTTCTTTCAAAAAATGGAAAAAGAGAATTTTACCAATTATCTCGTACCTTTACCAACAGATGTCGCATCAAACCCTGAGTCTTTCAAAGAGATGAAACCAGCAGTTAATTTTCCACACGATCCCAAGCACGTTCAACCTAGTACAGACCTTGAGAAAATTCCGACAGTCCTAAAATCGTTAAAGATATCGGTAAACTCAATGAGGCTAGTTTCGTAAATCAGTATTCTGGTTTAAATAATCTCAGCAGTAACATTGGTTCAGTGGCGCATTCTAGTACTAGTAACAAAAAAAGATGTAGTGAAGAATTCTTCTGATACCATAGCATCGATTTTACTACAAAATTTGGAATAAATATTTGTCGATACAAATATTTTCTACACAGTGAATTGCATATCACAAGAGAATTTTTATCATGCTTCGGCAGAGAGAGCAATTTTTTAAAGGTTATAAATCATAAATTTCAGACTTTAGATTTCGCTTTGCCAAATATTTCATTCATTAGATTATTCTGAAATGTAGAAGCTGCAGTGTCACTTGGCATAACATTTTAACTGCCAGGTCAGTTTTAGTCCCGGGATGGCATATTAATTTATTCTATCGTGTGCGTTGGTGGTGGTGGTGGGGCTTAAGGTGTCTCTGTGATGTGGGGTTGGGGCTGGGCAGTTACTGGTGCGTCCCAGTAGGTTGACAACCGATGGAGAGGTTGTTGGAGGGCTGCTGAGTGATGTTGGGGGCACCGGTCAAGCGTGGTCCGACGCAATCTTTGAGAAGTCAAAGGTCCCAGCTGAATGGCAAACTGGGCTGTGGTGACCCGGCACAGATGGTGAGGACGAAGTTGAGGGCTTGCGACTGGGAGTGGGTTCCCCGGTCGACGGGCTTATCGATGTAAAAGTCAAACTAAGTGTCTCCACCCCGGGGGCCGAGTCAACTTGGATTTATATATCCATTTTTGTGGCTAACCTGGGAACAGATTAAATTTAGGTTTTGACCGATGGGTGAGCTTTCTTTCTATAGGACTGTTCGCCATAGGATGTCATGGATGAGCTGTGTCTTTATTGCACTGACTTGTCCCGACTGTAGGTTGTGGAGAGCGTGGCATTATCCCCAAAGATGGTGTGCAGCCATATGCTGCGTTACATCTGGGACTTGCCGTTCTGATTAATTAATTCTACACTTGTTGAGTTATTCACACATGTCGAAGAGTGTTGTTCTCACACTGCGACATAAAGAGCAATTGATTTTAATTCCAATTCACAATTAAAATTTAAACAGAACAAAATTGAAATAACTCTGTTCTTATTTGGATGTCATTTATGTAAATGCTTACCTAGGACATACCATTTCAAGTATTGTTAACAGCTATTATTCTATATCGGAATTTACGAAAGAAGTTTGAAAATGTATGTCTATGGAAAACTAAAACACTGACATAAAGAGACCCAGATATTGACAGCAAGGCCATTAAACGAAGTCCGGACATAGAGAGACCCGGATATTGGCAGCAAGGTCATTTAGTGGAGAAATAAATTTCTAAGAATATTTCTGGACAAAGGACTATCTACGATGACGTCATTACTTGGTCCATCGGCCTTCTGTTATAAGAGGTGTTTGCCTGCGGGCCTCAGTAACAAAACTTTTAATACGTAGACACAGTATTTCATTATCGAAATGACAGAAATAAATACATTTTTAAAAATTCGTAATGATCACAACAAAAAAAATTAACAAATGATGTCAAATATCGTTAGCATTTTCGATACCATTATAAGCGGTCATGGGCCTCACGGAAAATATTGGCAGGTGACATGCGATCCACCGGTTGTGCTCACTAAACTAGTAAATGTATATATGTTACATATTATAAAAATCTTTCTATCATGTGTCATTTTCTAGTTGTGTAATTTATTTTATAATGATTGAAATTAATAGAAACCTTCGTTGGATATTTGAGCATTTATCGAATATTAAATTGTCCATTTTTCTTAACGCAATTTCGTCAATTGCTTCAGACAAAATATTTCATAATTCTGTTCAGTCGTCAACGACTGAGATATATTTACTATTTATGAGATGTCTGGAGATCTTTATTGATATTTAGGCATGCTTTATCTGACCTAATACGAATTGCCGAAATTCATCTACTGATAAATGCATTTTACACATATGGCTGACATTTGAGTGAACACCAATTTTTAGTTTGGACTCCCCATAATAATTCTCTAATATTATAGTAGAAATTAATCATGACACTGAATATAAGCTCTCAGAACAGTTCTGAATGTTATTTTTCAAACCATTTTCAAAACTAATTTGTTGAATATCGCTCTTTTAATAATTTACGAAATTATTGACATGTTTTCTTCAAAATGTTTCAGAAACACTTCCGGTCGTTTAACTACCAGCCAATATTTCAAACAAAATTTTTCATACATTTTAGTACTATTTGACAATCAATGGGAAAAAATTAATATCTCAGTAGTCTAGAAACGTTTACCTTTTTGAAGGTAACAAATTGTTTCAAATATAAAGGTTGGGCTATTCCTCTGAGTAGGAATTTTTTGCACACTATGGTCACAAGCACCCGAAGGCTTGGAGATGGTTATCCACTGGCTAGCAGCTATAGGAGACAGATAGTAGTCTCCCTTCAAGGCCATCCAGCGCGCACAGAATATGGTTCTCCTACAGACGGGCCACGGTTTAAAAGCGCTGGATCGGCCAAATCCCAGCATTCTCAGCGTCGACTGGACACGAGATGGAGCAGTTTACGAACGCAGAGAAAGCCGATATGCACCTGATGTACGGCGTAGCTGAGGGTAATGGTAGAGAGGCGCAAAGACTCTACCGTGAACGATATCCTAAAATGTTTGCGCAACTGCACCGCTAGCTGTCTGAGGCAGGCACCTTCCACATCAGTCGACATGATGCCGACATGATGCATGCTGAGCACGAACGGTCAGAACGCCAGCTATGAGCGAGGACATCTTGCGTATGGTGACAGATAACCCAGGTCCAAACACATGATCTGCTGCCCGGAGCCTGGGTGTGCATCGGAACAGTGTCTGGCGAGTACTGCATGAAGAAGGGCTACACCCCTATCACTTGCAGCGAGTGTAGGCATTGACTGCTGTTGATTATCCCCTGCGCATGGATTTCGCTCAGCGGTTCCTTCAGCAAAGTGCCTCACATCTCGATTTGCCCGCGCATGTGCTCTTTAGGGATGAATCAACATTCTCACGTGAAGGCGTAGTGAATGTCCATAATGCGCATTTGTGGGGGCCCAGATTCCCCATGGTACAAGTCCAAATTCGAACCAGCAACGGTTCCCCATCAATGTCTGAGCGGGGATCGTGAACGACTACTTAATTGGACCCTACCTACTGCCGGATAGCTTCGATGGGCGAACGTGGGAAACCCGCACATTTCAGCATGGACGTGCGTAGGTATCTGACTACCACATTTGGGAACCAATGGATTGGGCACGGTAATCCCATCCCATGGCCCCCCAGATCACCCAATCTTTCTTGTATCGATTCCTTTCTGTAGGGACATTTGAAGAGTTGTGTACGAGACGCCCGTGCAGTCCAAAGAGGATCGGGTAGCCCGACTGTCTGTCGCAGCCACCGATCTGTGCGACAAACCCGGTGTTTGCGAGCAGGTACGCTGATGACTACTATGCCGTCATGCTGCCTGTATCAACGTTGGTGGGCGGACGTTTGAGCATTTCTTGTAATGATCTCCAATAAATGTCACTCTGCAAGCCTCTGTGTCTGTCCTTCATTTCCGACCTCTCACTGCATTTCTGGCCGCATATTCTATGACGAATATTAGTGGGTTCGGTGTGTACTACCATCCCCTCACGTTTGGGCCATGAATTCAGGGACACCCAGTATGGACAGCATGACAGAGCGTATCAGTACGAAGCCCATGCAATGAGGAGAGGAAGGGACCTGCCGGAGTTTGAATAAAGAATGATTATTGGACCGAAGAAGGCAAACGTAGGGTTGTTTCACTTTTGAGCTGAAACTTTTTTGCACAAAATGGGGTAAATGGACAGGTCAAAAGAACCTCAAAGGCTCAGAAAACGTTGGGAGAGGGGACACACTGGACAGCTGTTGGGAGACATATGGTAACCTCCTATTAAGGCCATCCAGCTGTTCTTTAATGTGCACAGGGAACGCTCTGATGTACACTGAGACAAGATTTAACGACACATCTGATGGACTGTCCCCTAATGAACATAAGCAGAGCAAAGAGTTTTGCGGAGATAAATCTCAACGCTGACCTAGCTGGGACTCGAAATTGGGAGAAGACGGGGGTCTGCAAACCGCTGGCATTGTTGGCTGATCGAGAGACGCTAAGGTGAAAGTGCGGCGGGAATGATCTGAAGAGTGATACACCTCCACTCAACCTGCCAGAAAGGGAGACCATCACTTTTTGACATTAGAGGTTAACGTCAGTTGACAGTGCTGTCTGAGACACAGATGGTTTATACCCACTCAATTAATGGCAGCCGAGGAGAAGGGTGAACAGAGAAAGGTTTGCATACACACAATCCAGTGGAGGCTCTTGCATGTGGGCCTACGGAATCGGAGGCACATTCATGTGCTCATGTCAACTGACCATGATAGGAGTACTGTGACTACAAAGAGGATAACTGAAAAAGAGTCACCTTATCTGATGTATCCAGGCGGGAGCTGTATCATGGCACTGGGAGTTATGTATTGGATCCCACGCATGTGAACAGCTACAATTAGCCATCGCCGTTAGATGGGAACAGGTCAGAATACGGAGTATCGTGGTATGGCGATTGTTCACTTGCGCATTATAAGGTCCCTTTATCCCCGTTGAGCACATTCTCACCTCTAAAGGATACCCAGGCAACGTTTCAGACCAAATGGTGCCTTACATGTTGACCGTGTATCCGGATGGCATTGGATTCTTTCACCAAGAAATGCCCCATGTAACGAAGTCCACATTATGCAGGAATGGCTCGAGGAAAATGTTCAAGCATTTCGTGTGTCCCATGGCTGCTGAATTCCCCAGATGTGAATGCCATCGAACATCTGTGATATGCAGGGGAACGCATTATCGCAGGTCCATGTCAATGCCTCTCTCCATCCTTGATCTCTGGGATATCATTATGCCCAGCTGGTACAGAAAAATAAAATAAATACCCCCACAAGCAGTTGCTTGCTGCAGAGGTGTGACAGGAGCCTATCAGTTTATGTGCCATAGTAGAAGGTTAGTAGAAGATGTCAAAACTTCAGCAGAGAAACAGCACATACATACATGCCTTACTCGGGACTCGAATCCAGATCCATTAGATCAGTAGCCAAGTGCGCTAACCACTCGGCTACGGGACGACTCCTGGTACAGAATACTTGAGGTTAATTCTTTGGTGCAGTTGATTTGACGTCACACTAGGTGGAAGCGTTTATCCGGCGAACCAGGTGGTCATAATGTTATGGCTCATGAGTGTATATTTATATGTATTATTCACGTCCATCTTCAGACTATGGTTTATAGGTTGACGGTATAGTGTCTCTTTAATCCTAAATACTTTATACTGGAAAATCAACTTAACTTTTTTTCCTGTTTCTCCAGGCTGTATTTCCAGGATTTTCGAAATCAAACCTCATGTTTCATCAAGGGCCTTACATTCATATAACGAATTTCTTTTTACTTGTACGTCCATTAATTGCATGAGATATTCAGTTTGGCACCATTCAAATATGTGACATCACCGCAAGAGACAAATAAGAAAACAAATTTTGTGGTGAAGGAATATTCCTTTGCTAGAAAACGCGAAATGGCTCCAACTTGTAGTTTGACATCGGAAATGTGAAGAAATTCAATGAGGTAAAGTCCTTCAAATATTTTCATTTGCGAAATATTCTTCCCTAGTAGCGAAGTTTCGATGATAACTTTTAAGAAACTTAGCCAGTGAGATTGTCAGCTGATTCGTAAACCTTTTCCTTTGTGGTATCAATCACCTGTCAATTATTTAACAAAAAGGGTTCGATATCAAGAGTTATCCATGATTCCTGCATCAAAGTTTCTTTGCCTGTATTGATGCCACGACAGGTTCATAAACATTTTACCAGTTGGGGCAACACCTCACATAACAAAAACACAAAGCTAGTAAATCAAGTTGTTACCTATTCTGGACGGTTCTGTGAAATACCAAATTCTAATGTATTTATTTCTATTATTATTAATGGTGTAGTGTTAGGCTGATATTTATGGAAATATTCATAAATATACATTATTTTGAAAAAAATTATTTACGTTTAATAGTATTGATCTCTTTTGTTGCGATCTTATGCAACCACGGCAATTCTCGGTTCCGCTTGTACAACACTACTTGGTTTGTCATAACACCTGCCTCCGTCGATTTACAAAATCCCCGCTCTCCCCACGGTCAGTAGGGGACACCGATGGGCTTGGAAAGGCCGCCGTCAGTCGGATGGGACGTTAAGGCGTGGCACCGTGTGTCGAAGAGCCGTACCTTGTGCACGTTAAAGAACACGCCGGATGGCCTTGACGGGAGGCTGCCATCTGTCTCCCAACAGCTGTTCCAGTGGGTCCCCTATCCCAACCTTCTCTGAGCCTTCGGGGTCCATGTGACCTGGCCATTTAGCCCATGGTGTGCAAAAAAGTGCCGCTCAGAGGTAAAACAACAACAACCTAACCCGTCGATTTACGAAGCGAATTATATTTTCGAAAACTTTCGGTAATGCGATAATTTGCAAATCGAACAATTATTACGAGCGAATAGGAACTTTGTTTTAGACTAACGAGGTTACCTACAGAAGTCTTCTATAAAACCAAAATTTGTACATAAATGAGTTGGGTTGTTTTTACCTTTGTTCGGCATTTTTTTTTTGCACACAATGGCTTAAACGGCCAGGTCACAAGAACCCCGACGGCTCAGAGAAGTATTGGGGGAGGGAACCCACTGGAATGTTTCATGGGAGACAGATGACAGCTTCCCATTCAAGACCATTCAGCGTGTTATTTATCGTACACAGGATATGGTTTTCCCACACAAGGGGCCACGGATTAATACCACATCAGACGGACGACGGCTCCAAGCTCAGCGATGTCCCCTATTGACCGTGGGCTGGGAGGGGAAGTTCTGTGGAGATAAATCTCAACACTGGTTCAGGCAGGACTCGAACTGGGAATTGCACAGATTACGTACGAGCTTTGGCGAGCTACCGACTGAGCCTTCACCTCCCCCCCACCGCCCCTTGTACATAAATGGTTTTTTTTGCTGGTTCCTTAAAAATTTTCCTGTGAATTTTTCTCATGAACTGGCTGTTACTGCATGGACTATATTTTCATTAAAGTAATTATGCATCTGTAGTAAACTAAAGTGCATATTTTTGGCAATTTGGGGGGGGGGGATTGTAATCCCAATTCAGACTTGACTGAATTGAGAGTTTCTACTCTTTTAATAGTCAGCAATTCTATGATATAAATCAGTGGTTCTCAACCTTTTATGCTTCACGTACCCCCTGGAAATGTGTATGTAACTGGCGTACCCCCTGTATAAATATATAAAACTATAGTTATAGTATGACAATGGGAATAAAACTTTGTTAGTAGATCTAGTGACTTTTGAGCTCTCACGGCGTACCGCAAAAATTATTACCGCGTACCCGACGTTGAGAGCAACTAATATGAATCACAGTTAAAATTAATCATGACCTTGAATTTGACCACAGTCAAAAGTTCCTTAATATGAATCTTATCAAAGAAAATTTTAATACGCAATTAATTTCATATCCTTTTTTTAATTAGCAAAATTTCTATAGTTATTTAAAAATTAAAGTAAATCCATATCAACTTCGAACTTCCTCGAGAATTTTTTTTTCCCTTTGACCATTTAAACTACCGGCACGGAGATTAGACTAAGCTTTATAAAAATTAATATTTTGTTCGTTTGAAAATATTCTTGTATTTACTTTTGCAAATTCTAGTAACGTTTTCTTCTCTTGAGAGAACGAATTGTTTTAAATCTTAAGAGCTCAGTATTTGATGTATGAAAATGAACGTATTCGTCGATTTGTCTTTTAGTCGGCTGATCTTTGATTGGTAAGTACAACTTCGGATTTAGCGCCATGGGCGTGAATGATAAATATTATATTCGATCTCTATGAGGAAACACAGTTGTCCACTTCCCGGATAGATAGCGCCACTTTGCGAATCAAATAAAAAATCCAGAAAGTTTATATATCTCATCAGCTGAAAAAAAACATTATCATCACACCGGTGATTCTCTATACTACACCCACCAATATTCAGGTCTTACAGAACAAGATTTTGAGAACTGCGGTCGATACTCCCTGGTTTGTCATTAACAGACTACACTATAAAGACCTGGGCATCGACCATATATATATACACATATAAAACGCACCTCAACAAGATTTTTTGAGGCTGTAAGCAATAAACCCAATGAGATTATTTCTCCTCTGATTGCTTACGATCATACTGTTTTGAAAAAGTACAAGAGGCCTAAAATGATAGCGTTCTCTAAGGAGACATAGCCGTTTTAGGTATCTTATACAATTTTACTGCTATGTTTAGCTTTTCTTGTGTTTGCCCTTAGGGGACCACCTAAGGTGGTTTACTTATATGTTTAGCTTTTCTTGTGTTTGCCCTTAGGGGACCACCTAAGGTGGTTTACTTATACATTTAATTTTTAATCATGCCAAATAGGCATATCTTTCTGATGGAGATGGTTAGGGGTAAAATTATTATCCGGTACATCGAATATGATTATACGATCTAGGAACTACGGAAAACATTAGCCGATGATGCTGTAGTGGTTAACACAACTGGCATGATTCAAGGAGACGTGGTTCGAATTCCACTCACGGCGAAACAAAATTTTTTTTAGCCTGTTATTTCATGAGTTCCATGTGTACAAGACACGTCCTTTGATTCTTTACTACTGAAGAATCAGATATATTAAACATATCATTTCACATTGCTTAACCTAGAGTTTGTAACGCTAAACAACATTTCTGCCTTTGGGTTAATGTAAATGGAATTATTCTTAACGCCACCTACAACTATTCGTAACTAAATAAAGATCTTGGTACACTCAACGATTTGAGCTTTAAAAGCAGCAAATAAAATTTATTTTTGAGATTGAAACATTGATTTCAATGTCCTTCATTTGTGGAAGAATTTGAGCTTGCAGTTTAAGTCTGGTTTTATTTTTCGAGTTATATAGTGTGGAATATAATAATTTTTTAATTTTTACTTATCTTCCTATTGCTTTTGACTTCTACATTTTTCGGTTGTTCGGCTTGAGGATTTGACAAAATGTTGTTCAACATATCTTTCGAAAGCGAGGGAGAAACTTTACGTTTTATGTCTAAAATGAGTACTTTCTTCTCCCCTTAAAAAGGGGAAAGGTGAAAACAGTTCTTAAACTATATCTCCAGAAGATGAAAGCCGAAAATAACAATCTATACGACAAATGAAAGCCGAAAATAACAAGCTATACGTCAAATGAAAGCTTCTGACACAGGGAATGTCCTAGGCTATGAAACATTACCCCCCCCCCCCCTTGCTTTCGTCTCTCCTGAAAAGGCGGAAAATTTGAAATGATTCTTCCCCTATATCTCCTGAACGCGAATGCTGAAAGTAACAAGCTATGTTTCGAATGAGAACTTGTGACACGGAGAGTGTGTTAAACAATAAGAAATTTAACCTCCATGCTTCCTTCCCCAGTAAAAAACGGGTAATATGAAAGTCATTCTACCATATGTATGTTCCGAACGCGAGGGCCTACAGTTATGAATTAGGTGTGAAATGAAAGCTCATATAATGACGGTCGCAAATTTTTTCCAATTTTGCTCCACTATTCCTCATGATAAGATGGGGGGAGGGCAGATTTTCGGGGGTTTCACTTTAATGCGTCGTATCTTAAATTAATGCTTGTGACGTCTCCAATGTCGTGGTCTACTTCAAAAAAATAATCAAAATGTAGGAAGAGAGGTTTTTTTTAACTCTTTTTTAATTTATGTTTCTTTAAGGGTGTCGTGAAGGAACAGTCTTTCACATAACGTCTTTCACATAATATCTGGAAAACGTAATTTTATAGCTTAGAGTTTGTAGAAGTAATGAGAGTTATACAGCGACACCTCACATGTATTATTACAACTAGTATTACATTAAAATAATTCATAAATATCAGCATGGAAATTATTTAAATTATCCACGTTAGGCTTATATGATTCTACTCTCTTTTCAGCAAAAGGCAGCTGTTTAGCTCGTACCAGTAGCAGAAGAAACGATGGTTGAATATTTCTAGACTAAAACAAATATGAATCATATCACTAAAACGGATGAAATTATATCGTTTAAAATTCCTATGGTAGCTATTTATTCTTCAAAATTTTAGTAATTAGTTCTAAAGTATTTTATAATGTATTAATAGAATCTTAATAACTAAATTGCCTTATTATGATCAATTCTTAAATCGTTTGTAGTTAAATGTTAAACAAATCAAATCACTTTAAACTAAATATTTTTAAATTTCCCCCTTTTTTAATATCTGTCCAGACCCAGTGTGACGATATTTAAAAAGCAGCATGATCAGTACGTATAAGAAATTTCTGGCCATAGAGATAATGATGAAAATATTCTACTGCTTTAGCTATTGCTAACAGTTTGCTAACATTTCTTTCTGGTTTGGATAGAGTTTTCCTAAAATATGCAATAACTTTTTCTTCTACGTCTTGTTGTTGTGAAAGTACAGCACCAACTTCTGTGTTACTTGCGTCAGTATCTATTATGAACTGTTTTTCAGTTTGTGGATATGCTAACACTGATGCTGTGGAAAGAGCCTGTTTCAACTGTTGGAAGGCTACTTCACATTGGATGGTCCATCTGAACCGCTGGCCCTACTCTGTCAGACGATGTGCTGGCCTTGCGATGTTGGAGAAACCCTTGACAAATCTTCTGTAGTAGGTGCAAAGTCCAATAAAACTAGGAAGTTGATGAACATTTTGTGGTGGAGGCCAGTCTCTTACAGCTTCTATCTTACTAGGATCAGTCTTAATCCGTTATAACATTCAATCTGACATTAAACGTTATGATATTCCCAGGTTCGAGTCAGCGTTGAGATTTATCTCCGCCGAACTCCCCGTCCTGCTTAAGATCAGTAAGAGGTACCGATGGGCTTGGATAGGACGACGTCCTTGATTTCGGAAACTATGGCGTGGTCACTTGTGCGGGAGAGCCATACCCTGTGCACGTTAAAGAACACGCTGGATGGCCTTGACAGGATATTGGATTAATTCCACCTTCAACGGGTATTAAAGTTACAAAGTAGGGAAAAATATTTCCTCCGAATTGAGATCGCTCCGCAATAAAAAAAAAGTTAACTAGCAATCTCATATCAGCTAATCTTGGCGCATAATTAATGTCTTTTGTAGTAACTCTTAGAAATCCCTGGGAGATAGGATCTAAAAGCGATATCGCAGAGATAAAATAATGTCAAAATTTGTTAATAGGACACCGAGGGTTTTAAATTACTGAAAGAATATTAGAAATAACTAGATATTGTAATCAATTGAAATTATTTGAAATTGAAATTATTGGAAGATTCGGAATGTGGCAATTCTAATATCTCTTTGGTACCTGCCCAGATGAAAAAGTATTATATATTTTTTCTCTAAAAAGAAAATATTTGAATGTTTATAGACGCAGGGAAAAGTAAAAACAAATAGCTCGATGTTTTGTAGAAAATGAGTTAAAAATCTACCGGTCAAGAATTGCAGAGAAGTTATATAGTTATCTAGAAATTAACGGATTTGTAGTTATATGAATTTCAAATTTTTACACGAAAAAAAATCCTGACTTTTTATAATACCATTGACTAAATGGCAAGATCAAAATTACCCCGAAGGCAAAGAACGTATAAGGAAAAGAAGTTCAGCTTTCACAAAGCGTAAGTGGACACCTCAAGTGGTGTTTCGATTCGCATCGTGTATTTGTTTAAGCTCGGAAGCAAACAATAAGGGGCAAAGGAATTATGCATCAAAAAATTTATATTTTAAAAAAGGAAAAAAAGTAACTGCACTTTGTATTTGATAAAAATAATATCATGATTTTAATAAAAGTTTATTTTCTCCATTGGAATTATTTTTCGTTGAACCAACAATTATGAACTGAACGAATAGAGAAGATTTGAAATTTGCCTGAAGTTAATTTATAGAATAAATTATTCCAATTGGAAGCTTTCTTGGTTGCGTAGAAACAGGAAACAGAATTGATATTAATATACTTTGCAAAGATATCAATGGGAAATTATTACATAGGAAAAGCGAAGAGAATGGAAGTTGATAGTAACATGTAATTACAAAAGCGTTCGTCCCCTGTAATGTTCGTTTCACCTCTACGCCAAATGCACGATACTCGATTTTACATTAATCTCTATGGAAGCTTAACTTCTCCTTCTACATTCTTTGCCCGAAGGCTCAGAGAAGGTCGGGGGAGTGAACCCACTAGAACAACTGTTGGGAGACAGATGGTAGCTGCCTTCAAGGCCATCCAATATGTTCTATAACATGCACAGGGCAGAGCTCTTCCACATACTGTGCTCCCACTCACGCCGTTCCACCCGACGGACGGAGGCATTTCCATGCCACAGTGGGCAGGGTTTAGAAGTTTTGCGGAGGTAAATCGCAAAGCTGTCGCAGCTGGTACTCGAACCTGGAAACTGCAGATTACGAGCATGGCGCCCTACCGACTGAGCCACCCCCGCTCCAAATCAACTTTGAAATACCCTTTATGGTGCAATTATGGCATAAACTGAAATAATTTTAACTGTGGCATTCATAACGTATAAAAACAAGAACAACTCACGCAAACAAAGAAATTGTCGAAAACCTTTTTTTCATTCTTTCGTCAATTGCGGTAGATCGTCAATTTAACGGTAGAATTTAAACTAATGGATCATTCAGGAAATGGAAAAAATATTTCTTTTAATTGCACAATTTTCTAGAAAACATTTAGCTTATTGGTATCTATCAAACACAGAAAGCATTTTTCCCTTTTTTCTCAACGAGTATGTGTTGCGATTAACCCACTCCACCATGCGGAAAGATCGATAGAAATTTCTCTTCTTACTATAAACCATTTAACCCTTTTAAAGGATGAAATTCTGACTAATGGATTATTAAAGAAAACATAAAAGCAAATTTCATTCCTATTTACCCAACCATAAATTGTTTTCTCTTCAAAACAGAATGTTAAATGTTCAAGAACAGACAGACAAAATATATTTAAGCAATAATTAGATTTTATTTTCTTCTCACCACGAGCTTAAAATGAATTAAAATGCGAAACATTACAATTAAATGTCATTCTGTAATTGATTATGCAATAATGATTGAAAATTTGACGTATCATGGTATTAATTGTTTTGAATAATTTGTAGCTATTCCATTCCCTTCAGAAGAAACAAAAATTTGGCGCTTTTTTTGGTCGAATATTAGTTCTGAATAATTACATTACTGAATCAAGAGTTGATTTCTCGACTTTCAAGACGAATAGGTGGGTTGGGTTGTTTTACCTCTGAGCGGCACTTTTTTGCACACCGTGGGCTAAATGGCCAGGTCACATGGACCCCGAAGGCTCAGAGAAGGTTGGGGCAGGGGACCCACTGGAACAGCTGTTGGGAGACAGATGGTAGCCTCCCGTCTAGGCCATTCAGCGTGTTTTTTATCGTGCACAGGGTATGGCTCTCCCGCACACTATGCCAAAGCTTAACGTCCCATCCGTCGGACGGCGGCCTTTCCAAGCTCATCGGTGTCCGCTACTGACCGTGAGCAGGGCGGGGAATTTTTGCGGAGATAAATCTCAACGCTGAACCAGCTGGGACTCGAACCTGGGAACTACAGATTACGAACCTGGCGCGCTACCAACTGAGCCCCCCCCCGCCCCACGAATAGGTGGAGTTTTGGCATTAATCTGACTTAATTAGAATAAGGAAAGCATTATAATACGGCATTGTTGAGATTTGTAATAATATCGACTTAATATGAATCATAAATTAGGAAGATTTCATGTATATTACATTTGAAGTTTCACCCATACAGTGTTCCTAGAAATGACAAAACAGCATTGACTTTTGTTCCCTATATTATTCATAAATTTTTATTTGTAATAAATTAAAGAAATTGCTGACAGGTAGAAAAATGATGAGCTTTTCTGGGGCAAAAATTGAATTCTAATAATGGAAAGAAAACAAAATTTGAAAGTAAATTTAGCATTTTTTTTCTGTTGAGAAAAGACCGTTGTAACTTAATAAAGGTATGAAATAAATTTTAATTGAAATACATTTGCTAAATTGAAGTTCAGGGTTTTTCCATTGTTTTGAAATTCAAGTTCATATTAATTTCAAGTATAATATAACCATAGAATTACTGATCAATAGAAACACTCCATCATTATGCAAGTATACAAAATTCATACAGCCACTCACAGATTGTGAATTCATCTGTGTGTCAGTTAACGTTAATCAGACTTTAGACATGACGTGGATAATTCGTCTTGATACTTTTCAAATGTTGAAATACATCTGCATTCGTCTTGCTACTTCTCAAATATTAAAATACATCTGTATTCGTCTTGCTACTTCTCAAATGTTAAATTACATATGCATTCATCATTTCATGTTCAGTCAGAGATGATGCGCAAATATGAAATATTTTCCAAATCTTTCCCACATGGTTAATACGCGATAGCTATAAGTAAATTTAAGAAATTTTGAATAGACTAATGTCAGTTGGACGCATAGAGCTGAAATTTGAAATGAACAACAGGCAGAAAATGGGTAATGGAATGGCATTAAGAAAAAAAAAATATCTAGTCCCAAAAACGTCACCAATTGTAACCTAACTCTATTTTGAAAAGCTACACAAATATCAGGTAAACAAAAAAAGGTTCGTGCGATTTTATCTGTTTTTTTTTCTCTTTAGTAATACCACTTCCCAGTGAAGGTGTCATACAAAAGTAACAGTCCCTCACGTGGTTTGAAGGTTCCCGCCATATCATAGGAAACGTATATTGCATTGACCGCCTTTACTATTTACCCAGCTGCGAACACGCAGTGTTCCAACCAACACCTGTTATAACAGAAAGTCAGAGGACCAAATTATGACGTCAGCTTAAGTAATCCTAACATATAACACTTCTTACAGTTTTGATTCTAATATTATTACTGTTGGACTCTGTGATATTCTTTATACTAATGTTTATCTATAAATATACTTTATTTAGGTGAAACATTACTTGTATCGGTATTTATATCGGTATTTATTTGGAAAATTTCACATCAGCAAATATATGCTTCCTTCTACCTGAACTACCGGTAAATTGTTTAACTAAAATAATATATGAAACTATTTAAAATTAATTAATACGGCTATTAATATTAATTAATATTGCTTATTATCATAAGTTCTAGTACGTTTCACCTTTAAGGAGGAACTAAATTTTTTATGCATGGAAAGCAAATTACATTCGTATAATATATATGAAGTCGGCGCTTTCAAATTGTAGCTTTCGTGCATGAAAGCATTATGCTGTTCAACTCAGAAAAGCGAGACTTTAACATTTTATTGTGAATGTCGAACAGTTTTCTCGCATTTCAACAAGGAAAGTTCAGAAATATAGGACCAACCTGGTTCCGGGAAACTAAGTCAGAGATACACAATAGCATTCGTCGAATACTCCTTTATTCGGCTGATTCATTTTATCAGAAATTCTAACCAAAGGTAGATCGATCGAAACAAATAATTGATCAAAATCTTTCTCCGTTATTAAATATGATTTTAATCTTCTCTTAAACAGAAAAAATATATATGCTTACACCAAAAACACGGAAGACAACAAAGTCTATTATCCAATCAATATATCTTCAGTTCTGTAACAGCAAAAATGGTTAAATAGGAGCATTACATATGAAATCTATTCACAGGTTCCATTAACACGATAGTTAACTTTGCTAAATACTAATTAATTTTAATACATTTCAGCCATAGAAACTTTTCTGTATTCCCGTTTTTTATTTACGAGTAATGCAAAACATAGTGCATATATTTTCATTTTAAATTCTTTCGAAATATTTAATGGTGGTAGAGAATGCTTTTTAGGCATATTTTTAGATGGAAATAGAATTCATTAATCTATTTTTATACATATTCAAAATAGATTGTGAGATGGGTTGTTTTACCCCTGAGCGACACTTTTTTGCACACCATGGGCTGAATGGCCATGTCACATGGACCCCGAAGGTTCAGATAAGGTTCAGGGAGGGGACCCACTCGGTGAGCTGTTGGGAGAAAGATGGTAGCCTCCCGTCAAGACCATCCAGTGTGTTCTTTACCGTGCCCAGGGTATGGCTCTCCCTCACACGGGGCCACGGGTTAACGTCCCATCCGACGGTCGGCGGCTTTCCAAGCCCATCGGTGTCCCCTACTGAACGTGGGCAGAACGGAGCCTGGCGCACTACCGACTGAGCCACCCCCTTGGTACACCGGCTTTCTGCAGTAGGAAGTCTTCTTTGTACTATCTGGACGTAACTGCAATCGAGATACATGGTTTATATATTCTTTGTGAGTGTTTTTTTTTTGTTCTTGTTTTTTTCTATCTTTGTCCCAGTGTCTTTTTATTATCCATTTCAAAATTAAAAACAAATTATGAATAATTGTAAGCAAAATTATTTGGTTACAAACGTATCAAAAGACTGTCAAAAATTAAAAACTTTCTTTCAAAACATATATGTTTTTGAAATATTGAAATGACATGCCACTTCACAGTAGGTGATTTCTCGTTCAAACTGCCTTTCTTCAGCTTCAAAGAAAACTGTGACAATCCCTTACTGTTCGGTTTTTGATGTCCCACGTCTCCCAGTTTTATGTTCATGGAGTTCTTCTGACCTGCTGGACTTATGTACCACGTTTACAGAAATATTACTTTCAAAAAATGAACTAAGAGAATTTTACCAATTATTTCATACCTCTACCAACACATATCGCATCAAACCCTGAGCCTTTCAAAGAGATAAAACCAGGAGTTAATTCTCCACACGATCCCAAACACTTTCAACCTAGTAAAGACTTTAAGGAAATTCCGACAGTCCTAAAATTACTATAGATATCGGTGAACTCAATGGGGCAAATTACGTAAACCAGTATTCTAGTTTAAATAATCTCAGCAGTAACATTGGTTCGGTTTCACATTCTAAAACTAGTAACAAAAACGATGTAGAGAAGAATTCTTCTGATACCGTTAGCATCGATTTTACTACAAAGTTTGGAATAAATATTTGTCGATACAAATATTTTTTATAAAGTGAATTGTATGTCATAATAAAATTTTTATCATGCTTCGGCAGAGAGAGCAATTTGTTATAGGTTATAAATCATAAATTTCAGACTTTAGATTTCACTGTGCTAAATATTTAATTCATTAGATTATTCTGAAATGGAGAAGTTGCAGTGGTATCGCGTTCAATTGACGTAGCATTTTAACTGCCAGGTCAGTTTCAGTCCCGGATGGCATATTCATTTTTTCTGTTGTGTGCTTTGTGATTTTCCCTTGGGGGCCACCTAGACGTGGTGGTGGTAGTGGTGGTGGGTTGGGGGGGGAGGTGGATCTTACGGTTCCTCTGTGAAGTGGGGTTCGGGCTCTGCAGTTTCGCGGTGCGCCCCAGTAGGTTGACGACCGATGGAGAGGTTGTTGGAGGGCAGCTGACTGGTGTTGGGGGGCACCGGTCAAGCGTGCTCCGACGCAGCATCTGAGAAGTCAAAAGTCCCGGCTGAATGGCAAACTGGACGGTGGTGACCCGGCTCCGATGAAGAGGATGAAGTTGAGGGTATGCGACTGGGAGTGGGATCCCCGGTCGACGAGCTTATCGATGGAAAAGTCAAACTAAGAGTCTCCACCCCGGGGACCAAGTCAACTTGGATTTATATATCCATTTTTGTGGCTAACCGGGGAACAGATTAAATTTAGGCTTTGACCGATGGGTGAGCTTTCCTTCTATATGACTGTTCGCCATAGGAAGTCATGGATGAGCTGTGTCTTTATGGCACTTACTTGCATTAACAGTAGGTAGTGGAGAGCGTGGTATTATCCCCAAAGATGGTGTGCAGCCATATGCTGCGGTACATCTGGGACTTGCCATTTTGATTAATTAATTAAACACTTGTTCAATTATTCACACATGTCGAAGAGTGTTGTTCTCACACTGTGGCATAAGAAGCAATTGGTTTTAAGTCCAATTCACAATTAAAATTTAAACGAAAGAGAATTGAAATAAGTCTTTTCTTAGTTGGATGTCATTTATGTAAATGCTTACCTAGGACATACTATTTCAAATATTGTTATTCAATGTCGGAATTTACAAAAGAAGTTTTTGAAATGTATATCTATGGGAAACTAAAACACTGCCATAAACAGACCCGGATATTGACAGCAAGGCCATTAAACGATGTCCGGGCATAGAGAGACCCGGATATTGGCAGCAAGGTCATTAGTGGAGAAATAAATCTCTAAGAATATTTCTGGACAAAGGACTATCTACGATGACATCATTACTTGGTGCATCGGCCTTCTGTTGTAAGAGGTGTTGGCCTGCGGGTCTCAGTAACAAAACTTTTAAAACGTAGACACAGTATTTCATTATAAAAATGGCAGAAAAAAATACATTTTTAAAAATTCGTAATGATCACAACAAAAAGATTAACAAATAATATCAAATATCGTTAGCATTTTCGATACAATTATAAGCGGTCGTGGGCCTTACGGAAAAACATTCGCAGATCACATGCGGCCCATCGGTTGTGCACACTAAACCAGTAAATGTATATATGTTACATATTGGAAAGAACTTTATGTCATTTGTCATTTCCGAATTGTGTCATTTATTTTATAATGACCGAAATTAAAGAAACCTCCGTTGGATATTTGAGCATTTATCGAATATTAAATTGTTCATTTTTCTTAACGCAACTTCGTCAATCGCTACAGAGAAAATATTTCATAATTCTGTTCAGTCGTCAACGACTGAGATATATTTACTATTTGTGAGATGTCTGGAGATCTTTTTTGATATTTATGCATGCTTTTTCTGGCCTAATACGAATTGCGGAAATTCACCTACTGACAAATGCATTTTACACATCTGGCTGACATTTGAGTGAGCACCAATTGTTAGTTTGGACTCCCCATAATAATTCTCTGATATTATAGTAGAAATTAATCATGACACTGAATATAAGCTCTCAGAACAATTCTGAATCTTATTTTTCAAACCTTTTTCAAAACTAATTTATTTAATATCGCTCTTTTAATAATTGACGAAATTATTGAGACGTTTTCTTCAAAATGTTTCACAAATACTTCCGGCCGTTTAACTACCAGCCAATATTTCAAATAAAATTTTACATAAATTTAAATAATAGTTGATTAACATAGGTTAATTTTATAGCAGTCTAGAAACGTTTACCTTTGTGGAGGTAACGAATTATTTCAAATATAAAGGTTGGGTTATTCCTTCGAGTAGAAATTTTTTCCACACAATGGTCAGAAGCACCCGAAGGCTTGGAGAAGGTTATCCACTGGATAGCAGCTATAGGAGACAGATAGTAGTCTCCCTTCAAGGCCATCCAGCGCGCACAGAATATGGTTCTCCTACAGACGGGGCCACGGTTTAAAAGCGCTTTATCGGCCAAACCCCAGCATTCTCAGCGTCGACCTGACACGAGATGGAGCAGTTTACGAACGCAGAGAAAGCCGATATGCACCTGATGTACGGCGTGGCTGAGGGCAATGGTAGAGAGACGCAAAGTCTCTACCGTGAACGATATCCTAAAATGTTTGCGCAACTGCACCGCTAGCTGTCTGAGGCAGGCACCTTCCACATCAGTCGACATGATGCCGACATGATGCATGATGAGCACGAACGGTCAGAACGCCAGCTATGAGCGAAGACATCTTGCGTATGGTGACAGGTAACCCAGGTACAAACACACGATCTGCTGCCCGGAGCCTGGGTGTGCATCGGAACAGTGTCTGGCGAGTATGGCATGAAGAAGGGCTACACCCCTATCACTTGCAGCGAGTGTAGGCATTGACTGCTGTTGATTATCCCCTGCGCATGGATTTCGCTCAGCGGTTCCTTCAACAAAGTGCCGCACATCCCGATTTGCCCGCGCATGTGCTCTTTAGGGATGAATCAACATTCTCACGTGAAGGCGTAGTGAATGTCCATAATGCGCATTTGTGGGGGCCCAGATCCCCCATGGTAGAAGTGCAAATTCGAACCAGCAACGGTTCCCCATCAATGTCTGAGCGGGGATCGTGCACGACTACTTAATTGGACCCTACCTACTGCCGGACCGCTTCGATGGGCGAACGTGGGAAACCCGCCCATTTCAGCATGGACGTGCGTAGGCATCTGAATACCACATTTGGGAACCAATGGATTGGGCACGGTAATCCCATCCCATGACCCCCAGATCGCCCAATCTTTCTTGTATCGATTCCTTTCTGTAGGGACATTTGAAAGGTTGTGTACGAAACGCCCGTGCAGTCCGAAGAGGATCGGGTAGCCCGACTGTCTGTCGCAGCCACCGATCTGTGCGACAAGCCCGGTGTTTACGAGCAGGTAGGCCGATGACTACTATGCCGTCATGCTGCCTGTATCAACGTTGGTGGGCGGACGTTTGAGCATTTGTTGTAATGATCTCCAATAAATGTCACTCTGCAAACCTCTGTGTCTGTCCTTCATTTCCGACCTCTCACTGCATTTCTGGCCGCATATTCTATGACGAATATTAGTGGGTTCGGTGTGTACTACCATCCCCTCACGTTTGGGCCATGAATTCAGGGACACCCAGTATGGACAGCATGACAGAGCGTATCAGTACGAAGCCCATGCAATGAGGAGAGGAAGGGACCTGCCGGAGTTTGAATGAAGAATGATTATTGGACCGAAGAAGGCAAACGTAGGGTTGTTTCACTTTTATGATGAAGCTTTTTGGTACACAGTGGGGTAAATGGACAGGTCACAAGGACCGCAAATGCTCAGTAAGGGTTGGGAGAGGGGACATACTCGACATCTGTTGGGAGACAGATGGTAATCTCCTATCAAGGCCATCCAGCTGTTCTTTAACGTGCACAGGGAACGCTCTGATGTACATTGAGACAAGATTTAACGACACATCTGATGGACTGTCCCGTAATGATAATAGGCAGAACAAAAAGTTTTGCGGAGATAAATCTGAAAGTTCTAGCTGCGACTCGAACTAGTCCAGCTGCGACTCGAAACTGGGAGAAGGCGGGGGTCAGCAAACCGCTGGCATTGTTGGCTGCTCGATAGCCGCTAAGGTGAAAGTGCGGCGGTCATAATCTGAAGAGGGGTACACCTCCTCTCAACATGCCAGAAAAGGGAGACCATCACATGTTGACATTCGAGGTTAACGTTGGCACGTGCTATCTGAGACAACAGATGGCTCATAATCACTCAATTAATGGCAGCCGAGGAGAAGGGGGAACAGAGAAAGTTTTCCATACACACAATCTAGTGGAGGCTCTTGCACATGGGACTACGGAATCGGAGGCACATTCATGTACTCATGTCAACTGACCATGATAGGTTTATTTTGACTAGACAGAGGATAACTGAAAAAGAGTCACCTGATCTGATGTATCCAGGTGGGAGCTGTATCATGGCACTGGGAGTTATGTATTGGATCCCACGCAAGTGAACAGCTACAATTAGACTTCGCCGTTACATGGGAACAGGTCAGAATACGGAGTATCGTGGTATTGCGATTGTTCACTTGCGCATTATAAGGTCCCTTTATCTCCGTTGAGCACATTCTCACCTCTAAAGGATACCCAGGCAACGTTTCAGACCAAATGGTGCCTTACGTGTTGACCGTGTATCCGGATGGCATTGGATTCTTTCACCAAGAAATGCCCCATGTAGCGAAGTCCACATCATGCAGGAATGATTCAAAGAAAATGTTGAAGCAAATCGTGTGTCTCTTGGCTGCCAAATTCACCCGACGTGAATGCCATCGAACATCTGTGATATGCAGGAGAACGCATTATCGCAGGTCAATGTCAATGCCTCTCTCCATCTCTGATCTCTGGGATGTTATTATGCCCAGCTGGTATAGAAAAATAAAATAAATACCCTCACAAGCAGTTGCTTGCTGCAGAGGCCACATAGGAGCCTATCGATTTATATACCGTAGTAGAAGATTACTGAGGATGGCAGAACCTCAGCAGAGAAACGACACATACATCCATGCCTTACTCGGGACTCGAACCCAGTTCCATTACATCAGTAGCCAAGTGCGCTAACCACTCGGCCACGGGACGGCTCTGGTACAGAATACTTAAGGTTTATTCTTTGGTGTAGTTGAGTTGATGTCACGCCAGGTGCAAGCGGTTATCCGGCGAACCAAATGGTCATAATGTTATTGCTCATGAGTGTATATATATATATTATTCACGTCCATCTTCAGACTAAATATAGTTTATCGGCTGGCGGTATAGTGTCTCTTCAATCCTAGATACTTTACCCTGGAATTCAACTTAACTTTTTTTCCTGTTTCTCCAGGCTGCATTTCCAGGAGTTTCGAAATCAAACCTCATGTTTCATCAAGGGACTTACATTCACATATTTAATTTTTTTACTTATACGTCCATTAATTGCATGAGATGTCCAGTTTGGAATCATTCGAAAATATGACATCACAGCAAGAGACAAATAAGAAAACAAATTTTGTGGTGTAGGAATATTTCTTTGCTACGAAACACAAAATAGCTCGAAACTTCTCCGCAAAACTCCTCGCCCTGCCCACGGTCAGTAGGGGAAACCGATGGGTTTGGAAAGACCGCCGTCAATCGGATGGGACGTTATGCCGTGGTTCCGTGTGCGGGAGAGCCATAACCTGTGTATGCTAAAAAACACGCTGGATGGCCTAGACGAGAGGCTACCATCTGTCTCCCAACAGCTGTTCAAGTGGGTCCCCTCCCCGAACCTTCTCTGAGCTTTCGGGGTCCATATGACCTGGCCATTTAGCCTATGGTGTACAAACAAATTACCGCTAAGTGGTAATACTACGCAACCCAGCTCGAAACTTGTAGTTTGACATCGGAAATGTGGAGAAATTCTATGAGGTTATGCCAAGAGAAATTTGTGTTCTCTTGGCCTTTGACGTTGAAGCTCTGAAGTCCACTACAACTCTTGATCTTAGCCGCAGATCAATAAGTGACTGGCAAAGAGTACGGCATCTTCCAAACAGGTTTCCCAATGTCATTGTTCATGTAAAGTTTATAGAGACAAACTTCATTATCACTTCATTACGTATTCCCTTTCGGAAAGAAATGAAGTTTAACAAATGTAAATTGGGGGAGGGGGTGGCTCAGTCGGTAGCGCGCCAGGCTCGTAATCTGTAGTTCCCAGGTTCGAGTCCCAGCTGGGTCAGCGTTGAGATTTATCTCCGCAAAATTCCCCGCCCTGCCCACGGTCAGTAGGGGACACCGATGGGCTTGGAAAGGCCGCCGTCCGTCGGATGGGACGTTAAGCCGTGGCCCCGTGTGCGGGAGAGACATACCCTGTGCACATTAAAGAACACGCTGGATGGCCTTGACGGGAGGCTACCATCTGTCTCCCAACAGCTGTTCCAGTGGGTCCCCTCCCCCAACCTTCTCTGAGCCTTCGGGGTCCATGTGACCTGGCCATTTAGCCCATGATGTGGAAAAAAGTGCCGCTCAGAGGTAAAACAACCCAACCCAACAAATGTAAATTTGACTCATACTCATATATAAATATGTAAACACGGAGATAATGGTGAACTGATGTATCCAGTGCTCCTAAAAGTGGAAAAGCCCTTGCTAATTCTGCTGTACAGGAATGCTGCTGTGGAAACAGTATTCAGCAACCTGAAGGTGGTGAAATCTGCACAGAGATCATCTTGAAAATCTCCAACATTGAATGCCTCGTTGCATTGTAAAATTAAAAGAAAGGGCAATGATTTCAAAACTGATCAGGTGAAGAAAAAAAGAATTAGAAATTTGTAGAAATAAGTGACATTTCAAAGAAGAAATATGGGAAAGTGACGTTATTAGAAGCTGATAAGATTTATTTTACATTTGGAATTTTAGAAAATGACATTGTTTGCTATCTAATGTATCCCTTTTTATAAAGAAAGAAAGGTAAAAAAAGTGATATTGGTGATAGCATGTGTGTTAGATAAAATTTTTATTATTGAATATGAATATTTTTAGAATGTATCAATATAAGTAAGATAAGAACTTTATTAGGAAAGATTCTTTTTTCAGTTAATTGTTGTAACTTTGTGACTAAAATTAATATCAAAATATTGTTGTAGGATTTTTTTTTATTAAAAGACCGATTTTGAAACTAATGCTGATGCAGACCTGGATGAAATGTTTTTGCTGCCAAATTAATAATGCTCATAAACATATTGACTTTAAGAGTTCATTTTTAATTACAATTACTTCCTTGCGTTTGGAAAAGTTTCAGCAATGCTGAAAGCCAGAACAATATTCTTCCTTATAAAAAAAAATACGGAATAATTACAGTTATGGTATTATTAATAATTCTTTAAATTGATTAATAACAGGTAGTAAGAGCTACACAGGAAAATGTTGAATTGGATAGAATTCTTTTAAGATAAAATTAAACAAATTTCAAAAATGTTCAAGAAATTTCATTATCTATTAAAAAAAGTTTATGAAAACGAATAAAAGTATAAAAGTTTTATTTGCAATATTTCAAATATAAAATTAGAATTTTTCCCTATTGTGAAATATTAGGCTTCTAAGATGATACGGATTTAATATATGTGGCTAAAAGCACCTATCTTCCGAAACTTTCATTTATAATATGCACTGATAAACATAGACCACATGTTTTCTTCGCTTTGGAGTCGCGTTTGAGGTAGCCCATATCATTGGAGACATCACAAGCTAAAATTTAATATATAATTAATTAAGTTCGAATACAGTGAAAATTCCCCCTTTTTTTTCAGGGGGATGCTGGTGTCAAAATTCGAAATACGTTATGAGTCATTATATGAGCTTTTATTTTACACCTAACTCATAACTGTAGACCCTCGCATTCGAAAGATGTCGAAGATGATTAATTTTCAGATTTCTGATTTTTAGGTAGGACGAAAGCAAGGGGTTATATTTTTATTACCCACAAGACTCCCCATGTCACTAGCTTTAATTTGGTATACTCCATGTTATTTTTAATACTCTGTTTCAGGAGATAATTTCGTATATCTCCAGAACAATCATGTTCGCGTCTCCCATTTTTAGGGGGCTAGAAATTATGGGGAGTAATTTTTTTTATAACGTATGACACTCCGCTAATTGAAGGCTTTCATTTGACGCATTACTTATTAATCTAAGCACTCGCCTTAAGAATATATAGCGGAAAAATCTTTTTTCATATTTTACCTTTTTAGGGGAGAAGAACGTATGGGATGTCAACTTTTTCTAGTGTACTACACTCCCAGTGTCAAAAGTTTTCCTTTGACGCACACCTTCTTATTCTCGGCACTCGCGTCCTGGAGATGTAGTGGAACAATTGTTTTCATATTTCCCCTTTTTTTTAGGGAGGAAGAAAGCATGAGGGGATGTCTATTTTGTTACAGCCTATGACTCTCCGCGCGTTACAAGTTGTCATTCGACATATAAATCGTGAAGTTGCTCTGTTGCGTTCGAAAGATATGGTGGAACAAAATTTGCCAATTTCAAAAACCGACAAATGTCAAAGCAAAAAGCAATAGGAGGATCGGTAAAAAAATATCTCATATATCAGTTGTAAAAAAATCTGCAGAATAGGTCCTTCAAATATTTTCAAATTGCGAAACATTCTTCCCTAGTTGCGAAGATTTGATGGCAACTTTAAAAAAAAAACAACCAGAGAAATTGTCCGCTGCTTCGTAAACTTTTTCCTTTGTGTTGTGGTATCAATCACCTCTCAATTATTTAACGAAAATGGTTCGATTTCAAGAGCTCCCCGATTTCAATGTTTCTTTGACTGTATGATGCCACGATAGGCTCATACACATTTTACACAGTTGGTGCAACACCTCGTATAACAAACACACAAATCTAGAGATCAAGTTGTTACATATTCTGGACGTATTCTTTGAAACACCAAATTAATTTTATTTGTTTCTATTATTATTAATGGTGTAGTGTTATATTAATATTTATGGGAATATTTATATATATATATACCTTATTTTGAATAAAAATATTTACATTTAATATATTACCATAACTCATGCATCCCTCGATTTACGAAGAGAATTATATTTTCCAAAACTGTTGGTAATGCGATAATTTGCAAATCGAACATGGGTTGGATTATTTTACCTCTGAGCGGCACTTTTTTGCACTCTATGGGCTAAATGGCCAGGTCACATGGACCCCGAAAGCTCAGAGAAGGTTGGGGCAGGGGAACCACTGGAACAGCTGTTGGGAGAGAAATGGTAACTTCCCGTCAAGTTTATGAGTCTCCCGCACACGGGGTCACGGCTTAACGTCCCATCCGACGGATGATGTCCTTAACAAGCCCATACAAATTGAACAACTATTGCTAAAGAATAGGAACTTTGTGTGGTACTAAGGAGGTTCTCTACAGAAATCTTTCATGAAACAACAATTTGTACATAAATGGGTTGGGTTGATTTACCTTTGTTCGGCACTTTTTTTGCACACCATAGGCTAAATGGTCAGATCACAAGGACCCCGATGGCTCAGATAAGGTTTGGGGGAGAGGGCCTATTAGAACAGCTGTTGGGAGACTGATGGCAGCTTCCCATTCAAGGCCATTCAGCGTGTTATTTATCGTGCACAGGGTATGGATCTCCCGCACACGGGGCCACGGCTTAACATCCCATCCGGCGGACGGCGGTCTTTGAAAGCCCATCGATGTCCCCTATTGACAGTGGGCAGGGCGGGGAGTTCTGCGGAGATAAATTTCAACACCGGCTCAGGCGTGACTGGAACCGGGAATTGCAGATTACGAACTTTGCGCGCTACCGACTGAGCCTTCCTCCCCTCCCCGCCCTTTGTACATAAGTGGGTTTTTGCTGGTTTCTTAAACATTTTCCTCAGAATTTCCCTCATGAACTGGCTGCTATTGCATGGACTATATGTTCATTAAAGTAATATGCACGTGTAATGAACTAAAGAACATATTTTTGGCAATTGGGGTGAGGGGGCGTGTATTTTAATCCGAATTCGGAATTGACTGAATTGAAAGTTTCTACTCTCTTAGTAGTCAGCAATTCTATGATATAAATCAGTGGTTCTCAACCTTTTATGCTTCACATAGCCCCTGGAAATGTTTATGTAACTGGCGTACCTCTTGTATAAATAGATAAAACTATAGTTATAGTGTAACGATGGAAAAATAATTTTGATCTAGCGACTTTTGAGCTCTCACGGCGTACACCACATTGAGAGCCCCTAATATAAATCAGAGTCAAAATTATCATAACGCTGAATTTGACCATAGTCAAAAGTTCCTTAATATGAATCTTATCAAAGAAATTTTTAATATGCAATTAATTACATATCCTTCTTTTAATTAGCAAAATTTATAAGAATTAAATTTGAGTTTATGTTACTGAAAAGTTAAAGTAGATCCACATCAACTTCGAAATTCTTCACGATATTTTTTTCTTTTGACCATTTGAACTACCGGCACGTCGTTTAAACTAAAATTTATAAATTTTAATGTCTTGTTTCATTACAATAATCTGCAACTTCTTGTTCCAAATTCTAGTAACGTTTCCTTCTATTCAGAGAACGAATTGTTTTAAATATAAGTGCTCAGTATCTGATGTATGAAAACGAACGTATTCGTCGATTTGTCTTTTAGTCGGCTGATCTTTGATTGGTAAGTACAACTTCGGATTTAACGCCATGAGCGTGAATGACAAATATTATACTCCATCTCTCTGAGGAAACACAGTTGTTCACTTCCGGGATAGATAGCGCCACTTTGCGAATCAAATAAAAAATCCAGAAAGTTTATATGTTTTATCAGTTGAAGAAAAACATTATCATCAGACCGGTGATTCTCTATGCTTCACCCATATGGGCGAATACTACACCCACCAATATTCGTAAGATTCAGGTCTTACAAAACAAGATTTTGAGAACTGCTGTCGATGCCCCCTGGTTTGTCACTAACAGACTACTCCATAAAGACTTGGGCATCGACCATATATATACACATATAAAACGCACCTCAACAAGATTTTTTGAGGCTGTAAGCAATAATCCCAATGAGATTATTTCTTCTCTGATTGCTTACGATCATACTGTTTTGAACAAGTACAAGAGGTCTAAAACGGTAGCGTTCTCTGAGGAGAATTACCCGTTTCAGGTTTCTTATACAATTTTACTGCTATTTTTAGGTTTTCTTATACAATTTTACTGCTATTTTTAGATTTTCTTATGTTTGCCTTTAGCCGCCCACCTAAGGATGGTTTACTTATATATTTTGTTCTTACTCATGCCAAGTAGGCATTTCTTTATGATGAAGATGCTTAGGGATAAAATTATTGCCCGGTACATCGAATATGATTATACGATCTACGAACTACGGAAAACATTAGCCGATGATGGTGTAGTGGTTAACAAAACTGGCATGTTTCAAGGAGACGTGGTTCGAATTCCACTCACGGCGAAACAAAATTTTTTTAGCCTCTTATTTCATGAGTTCCATGTGTACAAGACACGTCCTTTGGTTCTTTACTACTGAAGAATCAGATATATTAATCATATCATTTCACATTGCTTAACAGAGAGTTTGTGACGCTAAACACTAGTTCTGCATTGTTGCTCTGCAACTGTTATTGCCTCCTGGTCTTGGATGGAATAGACCTTAGGCCACTTTGTGAAATAATCCATTACCACTAATAAAGAGCGATTTCCATCCTCAGACCTAGGAAACAGACCCATTACATCAATGGCTATTATCTCAAAAGGGGCATCAACATTATACGTCTGCAGCTTACCCCGATTGTTAGTCTTAACGCCTTTCTTTGCTGCACAGTCCTCACATTGCCTACACCATCTTTTAACGTCTGCCCTACGTTTCAGCTAATGAAATCGATCCCTGGCTTTCTCTAATGTCTTATTAACCCTGAAGGATCCTCCAGTGGCACTATCATGCACATCTTTCATCAGTAGTTCCACTCGGGAGCGAGGAAGTATTATCTGCCAACGGATCAGTCGTCCAGTGGGATTCTCCCATCTTCTGCATAATACACCGTCTTTCAATTCTAAGGAGTCCCACTCTGTCCAGTAACTTTTGGTAGTTGGGCTATATTTTTCAATTAAATCCGTTAATGACCTTATGTCTTTATCGTCTAGTGGGCCTTTCTAATTTCAATTGGACTCCAGATGTTAGGAGTATCACTGTTTGTTTCTGTCGATATTATTTGTCTTACGGGCATTACATCTTTTGTTCCAAATTTCAATTCTGCATTAGAGCAATGTTTACAATTGCGTGCAATGTTTACCTGGGCGTCTGGAAAGAGCATCTGCATTCTTATGCATTTTGCCACTTCGATGCTCGATGGAGAAATTGTACTCATGTAACCGCTGTATCCACCTAGCAATTTGTCCTCCAGGGATTTTAAAGTTTAGCAACCACTTGAGGGCAGCATGATCAGTACGTATAAGAAATTTCTGGCCATAGAGATAATGATGAAAATATTCTATTGCTTTTACTATTGCTAACAGTTTGCTAACATTTCTTTCTGCTTTGGATAGAGTTTTCCTAAAATATGCAATAACTTTTTCTTGTCCGTCTTGTTGTGAACGTACAGCACCAACTTCTGTGTTACTTGCGTCAGTATCTATTATGAACTGTTTTCCAGTTTGTGGACATGCTAACACTGGTGCTGTGGAAAGAGCCTGTTTTAACTGTTGGAAAGCTACTTCACGTTCGGTGATCTACATGAACCGCTGGCGCTCCTCTGTCAGACGATGTAATGGCCTTGCGATGTTGGAGAAACCCTTGACAAATCTTCTGTAGTAGGTGCAAAGTCCAATAAAACTAGGAAGTTGATGAACATCTTGTGGTGGAGGCCAGTCCCTTACAGCTTCTATCTTTCTAGGATCAGTCTTAATCCATTATGATATTTAATCTGACGTTAAACGTTATGGTATTCCCAGGTTCGAGTTCCAGCTGAGTGAGCGTTGAGATTTGTCTCCGCCAAACTCCCCGCCCTGCTTAAGACCAGTAGGAGCTACCGATGGGCTTGGTTAGGACGCCGTCCTTGATTTCGGAAACTATGCCGTGGTTACCTGTGCGGGAGTGCCATACCCTGTGCACGTTAAAGAACACGTTGGATGGCCTTGACGGGAGGCTACCATAAGTTTCTAACAGATGTTCCAGTGGGTCCTCCCCCCCCCCAAACATTTTCTGAGCCTTTGGAGTCTTGCGACCTGGTCATTTAGCATACTGTGTGCAAAAATGCGCTGTTAAGAGATAAAATAACAGAAAAAACAAATTTTACACAAAAGGCGGACATATCCTAGAGGTTCTAATAAGGTTTGTCTTACTTTCATATATATATATAACATATAAACTCACATCCAATGCCATCCCGGCAGTGGAGGGTGCATCTCAATGGAAAGTGGTAGGAACGGTCGTTTCTGCCTTCAAAGGCCAATAGACGGATTCAGACAGAACCATTGCTCTGTTCCAATGAGTCCAGTTTTTACAGTTGTTCTCTGCTCACCGTCTTCCCAAAATGTGCATCTTGGACCGCCCCGACTTCCAAGGACTCGATCTGAGACCCCAATACCTGTTACGAGCCAACGAAATCCCCTGCGCAACTAAGGCGAAATTTCTGTAACTCAGGAGAATTTTTGCTATTTTTGTAGAAAGAGCGAATTTTATACAGGGTACTAATTCTAAGTTGTAGACACCAGAATTTAGTGTATACAATATTTAATTTGCTAGAACCTAATAGAATTTGTGATCTGGACATATTTTCTCATGTACTCCTGGTCTTAGTCAGAGGCCAACTATAAAAATACCAGGTCATCCTACTTCGAAATATATTTAATTAAGTACTCTGATTTGAATGACGCCTTTCGTAGGAAAGTCATGCACTGTTCGTAATTGTTACATCCTGGCATACTATTTGGGAAATGGCTGGAAGAATTTCATAACCTGCATAATGTTTGAGTGAAATTCAGTTGTGAGATTTTGTTACTAGTTTAGTACGCAATTTTATCATAGCTGAAATTGATAATTTTCCTGAATTTAAAACCTTTCAAAATCCCTAAATCATTATTTTCGTGCTATATTTAAGGAAATTATTTTCCATACTGTTGAAAATATTCAGAATATGAGTGAATATTTTCTTCGAAAATTTTCATATCACCACCTTATTTTCCCTTCACACTAGATACACTACCGGCTAACAGTTTAGTGAAAGTTAGATATAAATTTATATTAGTTAAGTGTTAGAACTTTATTAAATTTCGAGCTTATAGTATGGTTCTGTATGAGGAACCTGATTATTACAAAAGCAGGGCTGTGTGGTTTTAAATTACTGAAAGATTATTACAAAAAACTGGATATTGTAATCAATCAAAATTATTTGAAATTGAAACTAATCGAAGATTCAGAATGTGACATCTCTATCTCTTTGGTGCCTGCCCAGACGAAAAAGTATTTCATATATTTTCTCTAAAAACAAAACATTTGAATGTTTATAGACGGAAGGGATAAAAAATCTCATTCTCGATTTTTTGTAGAAAATGAATTTAAAATCTTGAAGTCAAGAGTTACTGAGAAGAAATCAACTGATTTGTAGTGATATACATTTTAATTTCTTTAACGAAAAATTTTTACTTTTTATTAACACCCTGGGCTAAATGGTCAGGTGACAAGAACCCCGAAGGCTCAGAGAAGGTCGGCGGATTGAACCCAATATAACAGCTGTTGGGAGATAGATGGTAGGCTGGCGTCAAGATCATCCAGTGTGTTAATTAACGTGCACAGGGTTAGCCTATACACAGGGCTATGGCTTAACGAACCAAACGACGAATGGCGGCCTTTCCAAGCCCATCATTATCCCTTACTGATCGTGGGCAGGATAGGAAGTTTTGCGGAGATAAATCGCAACGGTGGCCCTGCTGGTACTTGAACCTAGTAACTGCAGATTAGGGGCCTGGTGCGCTACCGACTGAGCCACCCCCGCCCCAAATCAACTCTGAAATACCCTGTATGGTGCAACTGTGGCATAAACTGGAATAATTTTAACTGTGACATTCATAGAGTATAAAAACAAGATCAAGTCACCCAACAAAGAATTTGATGAAAACCTTCTTAAGCTTATTATTGAGTTACAATAAAGAGGAAGAGGAGGTTTCGGCGATGGCAATACTCAAATTCAAATGGAAAAATAAATTTACATCCATGGATGACAGATAAAACGCTGTAACATGAACATCTAAAGTAGGGAAACTTCTGTTTTAGGAAAGAAAATGAAGCAGCATCGTGTGCCGAAATCAAAATGACCTGCAGAAAGGAGCCAACCCAACAAAACCTTTTTCATTCTTTCGTCAATTGCGGTAGATCGTCAATTAAACGGCAGAATTCAAACTAATAAATAATTTAGGAAATGAAAAAAATATTTCTTTTAATTACATAACATTCCAGAAAACGTTTACCCTTATTAGTATCTATCAAACACAGAAAGCATTTTCCCTTTTTTCTCAACGAGTATGTGTTGGGTTTCACTCTTTCCACCATGCGGAAAGATGGATGGAAATTTCTCTTCTTACTATAAACCATTTAACGCTTTTAAAGGATGAAATTCTGACTAATGGATGATTAAAGAAAACGCAAGAGCAAATTTCATTCCTATTTACCCAACCATAAATTGTTTTCTCTTCAAAACAGAATGTTAAATATTCAAGAGCGGACAGACAAAATATATTTAAGCAATAATTAGATTTTTTTTCTATTCACCACGAGCTTGAAATGTATTCTTTGTTATTAATTTAAAATGAATCTTTGTTATTAATAACTTTACAATTAAAAGTCATTCTGTAATAGATTAAGCAATAATGATTGAAAGGTAGAAGTATCATGATAGTAATTGTTATGAAAATTTTTTAACTATTCCATTCGCTTTAGAAGATATAAAATTTGTCGTTTTTTTGGTCCATAAACAGAACTAAACGTGGCTCATTGCGTGTCCATTCTTCCATTAATTAGAACTTGGTTTGCAGAATCAAATTTCACATGGTTTCAGTACGTCAGGATATTACAATACTTCTGAAAATGTACATTACTGAATCAAGAGTTGATTTCGCGACTTTCAAGACGAATAGGTCGAGTTTTGACATTAATCTGACTTGATGAGAATAAGGAAAAACATTTTAAGACGGTAATATTGATATTTGTAATAATATCTATTTAATATGAATCATAAACCGGACAGATTTTCTGTACCTTACATTTGAAGATTCACCCATACGGTGTTCCTAGAAATACAGATTTCTGTTCGAGATTTTCTCTTGAAGGCACTTATAAATTATATTATAATAATAAATAAATGAATTTAGTGGCCGGTAAGAAAATGAGTAGCTTTTCTGAAGCAAAAATTGAATTCCATTAACGCAAAAATAACAAATTTTGAAAGTAAATTTTGCATTTTTTTTCTGTTAAAAAAAAGATCGTTATAACTTAAAAAAGTATGAAATAAATTTCAAATGAATTACATTTGCTAAACTGAAGTTAGGAATTTTCCATTGTTTTAAAAATCAGGTTCATCTTAATTTCAAGCGTAATGTAACCATAGAATAACTGATCAATAGAAACACTCCATCATTATGCAAGTATACAAAATTCATACAGCAACCCCCAGATAGTAAGTTCATCTGTGTGTGTTAGTTAACGTTAATCAGACTTTAGACACGACGTGGGTAATTCGCCTTTCTACTTCTCAAATGTTAAATAACATCTGCATTCGTCATTTTATGTTCAGCCAGAGGTGATGCGCAAATACGAAAAATTTTCCAAACCTTTCCCACGTGGTTAATACGTGATGGCTATAAGTAATGTTCAGAAATTTTCAAAGTATATAGACTAATGTCAGTTGGACGCATAGAGCTGAAATTTGAAATGAATAACAGGCAGAAAATGGGTAATGGAATGGCATGAAGAAAAAAATCTAGTTACAAAAACGGCACAAACCGTAACCTAACTTTATTTTAAAAAGCTACACAAATATTAGGTGCACAAAAGAAGTCCGTGCGATTTTGTCTTTTTTCGCTTTAGTAATACTACTTCCCAGTGAAGGTGTCATACAAAAGTAACAGTCCCTTACGTGGTTTGAAGTTTCCCGCCATATCATAGGAATGGCATCGATCGCCTTTGCTATTTAGCCAGCTGCGAACAGGTTTTGCACCAACACCTCCAAAACAGAAAGCCAGAAGACCAAATTATGACGTCAGCTTAAGTAGTCCTAACATATAACACTTCTTATAATTTTGATTCTAATATTATTACTGGTGGATTCTGTGATAATCTTTATCCTAATGTTTATCTATAAATATATTTTATTTAAGTAAAAAATTACTTGTATTAAGAGCATTAATATATTTGATAATAAATGCGAATAATTTAATTTTTAATAAAATATATTTATAGATAAACATTAATATTAAAATTAGAAACAAAAATTAACCTGTAATAATATTTAGGATCAAAATTATAAGAATTGTTTTTATGGTAAGTCTATCTAAGGTGACGTCGTGAATTTGGCATGTTATAGGAGGTGTTGTTTATACAGCTATTACACACTATTTGGGGAGTCCAGCTCCTCTCTGATCTCCAATCTCACACGCAAAGTAAAGGTGGTATTCTTTTTTGATGACAGGCGTTATTTCACGCTTTTTCTGAATCAAAAATGACTTTGCCATAAATGGAATAACAATGGTCTATATTGTTCACACAAGAACGGGCATATCACTCACATACAATCATGAACGGACCATAACTAAGGAAAGGTAAAGGCTTCTTCACACTTGCCGTTCGCCGCGTCGCAAACGCACTGTGACGTCACTCGCAGCTCCGCGCCTTTCCGCAAGGGACGGGTGCAGCCTTTAACGCACGGTCTGCGAAAGCCTTCTCGCTGCAAACAATCTCGAATACTGCGGTAGATCTCGCAGAGACAACAAAGCAGAGACAAAAAAGTAACAAATTAATAGCTTCAGATCTAGTTAGATCTATTGCTTTGTTGTCTCTGCGAGATCAACCGGGCTTTCTGACATTCCGTTCATTCTATTTTAAACATCATGTCCAGGAAAAGAAGTTTGCTCATTCGTAAACGGTTAATATCACTTGCCTTGGCTAATCATAGACGTAGTAGTAAAAAAATCGCACAAAATGGATTCGGGAGATTTTTAACGATAGAGAAAGAGTACGCGATTTCCACAATTTAATCCCTACTATTCAGGAGGCTGACCCTGAACATTACCAAAAATTTTTGCGTATGTCATCTGTTCAGTTAAAACCGGTTTCAGCTCTTGTTGAACCACTTAAGTAAAGAAGGACACAAATTTCAGAAAGTCCATTTCTGCAGCCGAAAGATTGGAGCTAACAATAAGGAAAGTTGCATTTAGAATTGTTTTCAGTTCCTATTCAATAATAGCTAGTGTTTTTACTTTGTGGTCTGTGTTTATACATGCATCAATGGCCGAATCTCGGAGAAGGGCATTGTCCATTCAGAATGCTAGTAAGTGTAGAAGAGGCAAAAAATTACGAAACATTAAAATGTAACGCTTATACATATTTTAAAGAATTGCAAAACGGAGTGTCAAATGTTATACTGCATTGGAAATCAATTCTCTTTATTCCCCCCTCCTTTTATATTTTTATGGATAAATTGTGTTTCTTAACCCCCTCCAGCCCTCCAAGGTTTCCTAGATCCGAGCCTGCATGCACTTATTTTTTGGTTTTTCGATATATTCTTCTGGGGTTTGAAATGATTCATGAACTATTGACACTTTTCAAATCTAAAAGTGTAATAGTGCTCTCTAACGATGGGAAATATTGAAAATGTAAAACACACAGAAATTCACCTGAAACATTGATCAGCTGTGAAGCCATCGATTCCTACATATTTTGTTTAATTTCGATGCGTCTTGTCATAAAGACAAGGGCAATCACGCCCTAAATTTAAAAGTTTGTAGTCGTCCATCTCGCCAACGCACCTAATAACAAATGCAAATAAAGGCTCACTTTCGCCCAGCTGTTCTGACTACGTCATTCGTCAGCGGCTATATGATTGGCTCTTGCTTGCGGTCGCTTGCATACCGCTCGGCGAGAAGAGAAATAAGAACCGACTCCAGGTGTGGTAGTGCAGTCATTAGCAACAATTGGAAAAAATTGCCTCTCCTGATGTATAGACGACGCAAGGTCCACCATATCTCAGTGACATATTTATAGGTCATAATCTGAAAGAATTTAGTTGTTCCTTATGGTTTAACCAAAGGAGGTCTAAAAGTGAAGATGGCTAGCTTTGCACAAGCGTAAGTGGTGCCGTTCTGCGGAATTTTACCGAAGCTGAACGTAGCAAATTGATGTGCAAGCACAAAAATAACTGTAAGGGGGCGATCTTCGCATGCGCAGTGTAATCATTTTAGCCCACTGCAGCTATGGTTAGTCTTACTATTGGTATATATCTTACGAACCAGTGTTACCAAATGTCTAACAGCCATGGCTGTTTGGCATAGTGGTAGTTGACCCTAAAGTTATTCAATGAGTGTTTTATCCCGTTCAGGAGTACATTTTTCGATACCTGGAAAAGCCGTTGTATGTTTATTTTGAGTAATTTTACAGAATTTTTAAAATTAATATGTAAATTAATACATTTAATCATCTTGCGAATATATATAAGTCAATGTATGTTGCAGGTTTGTGTTCCCTGAAGTATATCGATGTACATTGGCTTCTGCACTGTGCTCTAACAGTGTAATTCTTTTTTTATGGTTGGATACGGGAAGTGCCTGCTGCCATCTGTTGAACGTTTACACAAGTAAAACACTCGATTTGATATTGCTTACGAAGAGATGGTTTATTGAAAATATCAGCAATTTTTTAAAAATATAATTATATAGATCATGCTATCCTGCATTGACACATAAATCTCAATTTATTATAATATAGTAAATGCTATAGGTTGTTCAAAATATTAAAATTTTGTTCTTTAGCATAGCTACTACCAGTTGTACAAAAGTGGATTTTATTTAAAAAAATGATTATATTATTTGATATTTTCTCTCTAAACGAAAAGAAAGTGTGATTGTAAGTCAAAGTGTATGTAAAATTAATCACGTGGTGTAAACAATTGAAAACTTTGCACGGCGGTGGAAAAATAATGCAGTGAACTCGTTCCTCTCCCTAGCTAGGTGTCTTCACTGCAATACACGATTTGTCGTATTTAGAGCGCGCTGCAATCGAAAACTTTTCAATACATCTATGGAAGCTAGCTCTCTTCTCCCTTAGACACTCCTTGGTTTAACGGTTTAATCGTAGAGCGCTCTAGCATGTATCTAGAGAGTTGCGGGTTCGATTCCCGCCGTGGCAACGATAATTGATTTGAGATGTTTGTAATGATGAAATTCGGTATTATTCTTTTCTAATTTTTCACATCAGCATATTTATACTTCCTGCCACTGAAACTACCGTTAAATTGTTTAACTAAAATAATTTATGAGGTTATTTATAGTTAATTAATACATTTTCTTTTTTCGACAGTTGAAATATCTAGTATGTTTCGCCTTTAAGGAGGAACTGAATTATTTATGCATGCAAAGCAAATTAGTATAATATATGTGAAGTCGATGTTTGCAATTTTTAGCTTCGTGCATGAAAGCGTTATGCTGCTGAAATAAAAAAAGCGCGAATTTAACATTTTATTGGGGAATGTCGAACAATCTTCTCGCAATTCAGCAACGAAAGTTCAGAAATATAGGACAAACCCGGTTCTAGGATGTATTGGTCGAAAATGCCCTTTTACGAAACGAAGTCAGAGATACACAAAGGCATTCGTCAAATACACTTTTACAACGATTCATTTTATCTGAAATTCTAACCAAAGAAAGATCGACCGAAAGAAATAATTGATAAAAATCTTTCTCCGTTTTTAAATATAATTTTAATCTTCTCTTAAACAGAAATAATATATATGCTTACACCAAAAGCATGAAAGACAACAAAGTCTATTATCCAATCAATATATCTTCAGTTCTGTAACAGCAAAGACGGTTAAAAAGGAGCATTGCATGTAAAATCTATTAGCAGGTTCCATTAACATGATAATCAAACTTTGCTAAATACTAATTAGATTTTAATACATTTCAGCAATAGAAACTTTTCTGTATTTCCATTTTTTATTTACGAGTAAGGCAAAACATAGCGCATATAATTTCATTTTAAATTCTTTCGAAATATTTAATGGCGGTAGAGAATACTTTATAGGCAAATTTTTGGATGGAAATAGAATTCATTAATCTATTATTATACATATTCAAAATAGATTTTGGGTTGTTTTACCTCCGAGCGATACTTTTTTCCACACCATGGGCTAAATGGCCATGTCAAATGGTCCCCGAAGGCTCAGAGAAGGTTGGGGGAGGGAACCCACTGGAATAGCTGTTGGGAGACAGATGGTAGCCTCCCGTCATCTAGTGTGTTCTTTATCGTGCTCAGGGTATGGCTCTCCCTCACACGGTGCCATCCGACAGATGGCGGCCCTATCCAAGCCCATCGGTGGCCCCTACTGACCGTGAGCAGCGCGGGGGATTTTGCGGAGATAAATCTCAACGCTGACCCAGCTGGGACTCGAACCTGGGAACCACAGATTGCAAGCCTGGCGCGCTATCGACCTAGCCACCCCCGACGCTATTCAAAATAAATTATTACATACTAAAAGTTTGGCATTAAGTAGTAAACTATTGCATTTTTTAAAGCATAAATGAAACTGAAATAAAAAAATTTTCGATTGTTGCCAAATTCACAGTCATGGTTGTTACACCTGCCTTCTGAAGTTGGAAATGTTGCTTGTATTATCTGGACGTAAAGGTAATCCAAAAATATGGTTTACATATTCTTTGCGAGTGTTTTTTTTAACCTCCTGAGTGTCATATTTTTTTTCTCTATCTTTGTCCCAGGGTCTTTTTATTGACCGTTTCAAAATTTACCATAACAAATTATGAATAAATTATTTGGTTACAAATATATCAATAAATTGTTATATATTAAAAACTTTTTTCAAAACATATTTGTTTTTGAAATACTGAAATGACATGCCACTTCACAGCAGGTGGTCTCTCTTTCAAACTGCCTTTCTTCAGCTTCAAAGAAAACTGTGACAATCCCTTACTGTTCGGTTTATGATGTTCCACGTCTCCCAGTTTTATGTTCATAGAGTTCCTCTGACCTGCTGGACTTATGTACCACGTTTACAGAAATATTTCTTTCAAAAAATGGAAAAAGATAATTTTACCAATTATCTCGTACTTCTACCAACAGATGTCGCATCAAACCCTGAGTCTTTCAAAGAGATAAAACCAGCAGTTAATTTTCCACACGATCCCAAACACATTCAACCTAGTAAAGACTTTAAGAAAATTCCGACAGTCCTAAAATTGTTAAAGATATCGGGAAACTCAATGAGGCTAGTTTCGTAAATCAGTATTCTGGTTTGAATAATCTCAGCAGTAACATTGGTTCAGAGGCGCATTCTAGTACTAGTAACAAAAAAAGATGTAGAGAAGAATTCTTCTGATACCATAGCATCGATTTTACTACAAAGTTTGGAATAAATATTTGTCGATACAAATACTTTTTATAAAGTGAATTGTATGTCATAAGAGAATTTTTATCATGCTTCGGCAGAGAGAGCAATTTTTTAAAGGTTATAAATCATAAATTTCAGACATTAGATTTCGCTGTGCCAAATATTTAATTCATTAGATTATTCTGAAATGGAGAAGCTGCAGTGTCACTTGGCATAACATTTTAACTGCCAGGTCAGTTTTAGTCCCGGGATGGCATATTAATTTATTCTATCGTGTGCGTTGGTGGTGGTGGTGGTTGGGGGGGCTTAAGGTGTCTCTGTGAAGTGGGGTTGGGGCTGTGCAGTTACTGGTGCGCCCCAGTAGGTTGACAACCGATGGAGAGGTTGTTGGAGGGCTGCTGACTGATGTTGGGGGCACCGGTCAAGTGTGTTCCGACGCAGTCTTTGAGAAGTCAAAGGTCCCAGCTGAATGGCAAACTGGGCTGTGGTGACCCAGCACCGATGGTGAGGACGAAGTTGAGGGCTTGCGACTGGGAGTGGGATCCCCGGTCGACGAGCTTATTGATGGAAAAGTCATACTATTAGTCTCCACCCCGGGGGCCGAGTCAACTTGGATTTATATATCCATTTTTGTGGCTAACCGGGGAACAGATTAAATTTAGGCTTTGACCGATGGGTGAGCTTTCCTTCTATATGACTGTTCGCCATAGGATGTCATGGATGAGCTGTGTCTTTATGGCACTGACTTGCCCTAACATTAGGAAGTGGAGAGCGTGGTATTATCCCCAAAGATGGTGTGCAGCCATATGCTGCGTTACATCTTGGACTTGCCATTCTGATTAATTAATTCTACACTTGTTGAGTTATTCACACATGTCGAAGAGTGTTGTTCTCACACTACGAGATAAAGAGCAATTGGTTTTAATTCTAATTCACAATTAAAATTTAAACAGAACAAAATTGAAATAACTCTGTTCTTAGTTGGATGTCATTTATGTAAATGCTTACCTAAGACATACCATTTCAAGTATGGTTAACAGCTTTTATTCTATATCGGAATTTACGAAAGAAGTTTGAAAATGTATATCTATGGAAAACTAAAACACTGACATAAAGAGACCCGGATATTGACAGCAAGGCCATTAAACGAAGTCCGGACATTGAGAGACCCGAATATTGGCAGCAAGGTCATTTAGTGGAGAAATAAATTTCTAAGAATAATTCTAGACAAAGGACTATCTACGATGACGTCATTTTTTGGTCCATCGGCCTTCTGTTATAAGAGGTGTTGGCCTGCGGGTCTCAGTAACAAAACTTTTCAGACGTAGACACAGTATTTCATTATGAAAATGACAGAAATAAATACATTTTTAAAATTCGTAATGATCACAACCAAAAAATTAACAAATAATGTCAAATATCGTTAGCATCTTCGATACCATTATAAGCGGTCGTGGGCCTCACGGAAAATATTGGCAGATGACATGCGATCCACCGGTTGTGCTCACTAAACTAGTAAATGTATATATGTTATATATTAGAAAAATCTTTCTATCATTTGTCATTTCCTAGTTGTGTCATGTATTTTATAATGACCGAAATTAAGAGAAACCTGCGTTGGATATTTGAGCATTTATCGAATATTAAATTGTCGATTTTTCTTAACGCAAATTTCGTCAATTGCTTCAGACAAAATATTTCATAATTCTGTTCAGTCGTCAACGACTGAGATATATTTACAATTTGGGAGATGTCTGGAGATTTTTTTGATATTTAGGCATGCTTTTTCTGACCTAAATCGAATTGCCGAAATTCATCTACTGACAAATGCATTTTACACATCTGGCTGACATTTGAGTGAGCACCAATTGTTAGTTTGGACTCCCCATAATAAATCTCTGATATTATAGTAGAAATTAATCATGACACTGAATATAAGATTTCAGAACAGTTCTGAATGTTATTTTTCAAACCTTTTTCAAAACTAATTTGTTGAATATCGCTCTTTTAATAATTTACGAAATTATTGAGATGTTTTCTTCAAAATGTTTCAGAAACATTTCCGGTCGTTTAACTACCAGCCAATATTTCAAACAAAATTTTACATAGATTTTAGTACTATTTGATTATCAATGAGAAAAAAAATTAATATCTCAGTAGTCTAGAAACGTTTACTTTTTGGAGGTAACAAATTCTTTCAAATATAAAGGTTTTGCTATTCCTTTGAGTAGGAATTTTTTGCACACTATGGTCACAAGCACCCGAAGGCTTGGAGATGGTTATCCACTGGCTAGCAGCTATAGGAGACAGATAGTAGTCTCCCTTCAAGGCCATCCAGTGCGCACAGAATATGGTTCTCCTATAGACGGGGCCACGGTTTAAAAGCGCTGGATCGGCCAAACCCAGCATTCTCAGCGTCGACCGGACACGAGATGGAGCAGTTTACGAACGCAGAGAAAGCCGATATGCACCTGATGTACGGCGTAGCTGAGGGCAATGGTAGAGAGGCGCAAAGACTCTACCGTGAACGATATCCTAAAATGTTTGCGCAACTGCACCGCTAGCTGTCTGAGGCAGGCAACTTCCACATCAGTCGACATGATGCCGACATGATGCATGACGAGCACGAACGGTCAGAACGCCAGCTATGAGCGAGGACATCTTGCATATGGTGACAGATAACCCAGGTACAAACACACGATCTGCTGCCCGGAGCCTGGGTGTGCATCGGAACAGTGTCTGGCGAGTACTGCATGAAGAAGGGCTACACCCCTATCACTTGCAGCGAGTGTAGGCATTGACTGCTGTTGATTATCCCCTGCGCATGGATTTCGCTCAGCGGTTCCGTCAGCAAAGTGCCGCACATCCCGATTTGCCCGCGCATGTGCTCTTTAGGGATGAATCAACATTCTCACGTGAAGACGTAGTGAATGTCCATAATGCGCATTTGTGGGGGCCCAGATCCCCCATGGTACAAATCCAAATTCGAACCAGCAACGGTTTCCCATCAATGTGTGAGCGGGGATCGTGCACGACTACTTAATTGGACCCTACCTACTGCCGGACCGCTTCGATGGGCGAACGTGGGAAACCCGCCCATTTCAGCATGGGCGTGCGTAGGCATCTGAATACCACATTTGGGAACCAATGGATTGGGCACGGTAATCCCATCCCATTGCCCCCCAGATCGCCCAATCTTTCTTGTATCGATTCCTTTCTGTAGGGACATTTGAAGAGTTGTGTACGAAACGCCCGTGCAGTCCGCAGAGGATCGGGTAGCCCGACTGTCTGTCGCAGCCACCGATCTGTGCGACAAGCCCGGTGTTTACGAGCAGGTACGCCGATGACTACTATGCCGTCATGCTGCTGTATCAACGTTGGTGGGCGGACGTTTGAGCATTTGTTGTAATGATCTCCAATAAATGTCACTCTGCAAACCTCTGTGTCTGTCCTTCATTTCCGACCTCTCACTGCATTTCTGGCCGCATATTCTATGACGAATATCAATGGGTTCGGTGTGTACTACCATCCCCTCACGTTTGGGCCATGAATTCAGGGACACCCAATATGGACAGCATGACAGAGCGTATCAGTACGAAGCCCATGCAATGAGGAGAGGAAGGGACCTGCCGGAGTTTGAATAAAGAATGATTATTGGACCGAAGAAGGCAAACGTAGGGTTGTTTCACTTTTGAGCTGAAACTTTTTTGCACAAAATGGGGTAAATGGACAGGTCAAAAGAACCTCAAAGGCTCAGAAAACGTTGGGAGAGGGGACACACTGGACAGCTGTTGGGAGACATATGGTAACCTCCTATTAAGGCCATCCAGCTGTTCTTTAATGTGCACAGGGAACGCTCTGATGTACACTGAGACAAGATTTAACGACACATCTGGATGGACTGTCCCCTAATGAACATAAGCAGAGCAAAGAGTTTTGCGGAGATAAATCTCAACGCTGACCTAGCTGGGACTCGAAATTGGGAGAAGACGGGGGTCTGCAAACCGCTGGCATTGTTGGTTGATCGAGAGACGCTAAGGTGAAAGTGCGGCGGGAATGATCTGAAGAGTGATACACCTCCACTCAACCTGCCAGAAAGGGAGACCATCACTTTTTGACATTCGAGGTTAACGTCAGTTGACAGTGCTGTCTGAGACACAGATGGTTTATACCCACTCAATTAATGGCAGCCGAGGAGAAGGGTGAACAGAGAAAGGTTTGCATACACACAATCCAGTGGAGGCTCTTGCATGTGGGCCTACGGAATCGGAGGCACATTCATGTGCTCATGTCAACTGACCATGATAGGAGTACTCTGACTTAAAAGAGGATAACTGAAAAAGAGTCACCTGATCTGATGTATCCAGGTGGGAGCTGTATCATGGCACTGGGAGTTATGTATTGGATCTCACGCATGTGAACAGCTACAATTAGACTTCGCCGTTAGATGGGAACAGGTCAGAATACGGAGTATCGTGGTATGGCGATTGTTCACTTGCGCATTATAAGGACCCTTTATCCACGTTGAGCACATTCTCACCTCTAAAGGATACCCAGGCAACGTTTCAGACCAAATGGTGCCTTACATGTTGACCGTATATCCGGATGGCATTGGATTCTTAAAACAAGAAATGCCCCATGTAACGAAGTCCACATTATGCAGGAATGGCTCGAGGAAAATGTTCAAGCATTTCGTGTGTCCCATGGCTGCTGAATTCCCCAGACGTGAATGCCATCGAACATCTGTGATATGCAGGGGAACGCATTATCGCAGGTCCATGTCAGTGCCTCTCTCCATCCTTGATCTCTGGGATATCATTATGCCCAGCTGGTAGAGAAAAATAAAATAAATACCCCCACAAGCAGTTGCTTGATGCCGAGGTGTGACAGGAGCCTATCAGTTTATGTGCCATAGTAGAAGGTTAGTAGAAGATGTCAAAACTTCAGCAGAGAAACAACACATACATACATGCCTTACTCGGGACTCGAAACCAGATCCATTAGATCAGTAGCCAAGTGCGCTAACCACTCGGCTACGGGACGATTCCTGGTACAGAATACTTGAGGTTAATTCCTTGGTGCAGTTGAATTGATGTCACACTAGGTGGAAGCGGTTATCCGGCGAACCAGGTGGTCATAATGTTATGGCTCATGAGTGTATATTTATATGTATTATTCACGTCCATCTTCAGACTATGGTTTATAGGTTGACGGTATAGTGTCTCTTTAATCCTAAATACTTTATACTGGAATTCAACTTAACTTTTTTTCCTGTTTCTCCAGGCTGTATTTCCAGGATTTTCGAAATCAAACCTCGTGTTTCATCAAGGGCCTTACATTCATATAACGAATTTCTTTTTACTTGTACGTCCATTAATTGCATGAGATGTTCAGTTTGGCACCATTCAAATATGTGACATCACCGCAAGAAACAAATAAGAAAACAAATTTTGTGGTGAAGGAATATTCCTTTGCTACAAAACGCGAAATGGCTCCAACTTGTAGTTTGACATCGGAAATGTGAAGAAATTCAATGAGGTAAAGTCCTTCAAATATTTTAATTTGCGAAATATTCTTCCCTAGTTGCGAAGTTTTGATGATAACTTTTAAGAAACCTAGCCAGTGAGATTGTCAGCTGATTCGTAAACCTTTTCCTTTGTGGTATCAATCACCTGTCAATTATTTAACAAAAAGTGTTGGATCTCAAGAGTTATCCATGATTCCTGCGTCAAAGTTTCTTTGCCTGTATTGATGCCACGACAGGCTCATAAACATTTTACACAATTGGGGCAACACCTCACATAACAAAAACACAAAGCTAGTAAATCAAGTTGTTACCTATTCTGGACGGTTCTGTCAAATACTAAATTCTAATGTATTTATTTCTATTATTATTAATGGTGTAGTGTTAGGCTGATATTTATGGAAATATTTATAAATATACCTTATTTTGAAAAAAATTATTTACGTTTAATAGTATTGATCTCTTTTGTTGCGATCTTATGCAACCACGGCAATTCTCGGTTCCGCTTGTACAGCACTACTTGGTTTGTCATAACCCCTGCCTCCGTCGATTTACAAAATCCCCGCTCTGCCCACGGTCAGTAGGGGACACCGATGGGCTTGGAAAGGCCGCCGTCCGTCGGATGGGACGTTAAGGCGTGGCACCGTGTGTGGAAGAGCCATACCTTGTGCACGTTAAAGAACACGCTGAATGGCCTTAACGGGAGGCTACCATCTGTCTCCCAACAGCTGTTCCAGTGGGCCCCCTCCCCCAACCTTCTCTGAGCCTTCCGGGTACATGTGACCTGGCCATTTAGCCCATGGTGTGCAAAAAAGTGCCGCTCAGAGGTAAAACAACAACAACCTAACCCGTCGATTTACGAAGCGAATTATATTTTCGAAAACTTTCGGTAATGCGATAATTTGCAAATCGAACAATTATTACGAGCGAATAGGAACTTTGTTTTAGACTAACGAGGTTACCTACAGAAGTCTTCTATAAAACCAAAATTTGTACATAAATGAGTTGGGTTGTTTTTACCTTTGTTCGGCATTTTTTTTTGCACACAATGGGTTAAACGGCCAGGTCACAAGAACCCCGATGGCTCAGAGAAGTAATGGGGGAGGGAACCCACTGGAATGTATCATGGGAGACAGATGACAGCTTCCCATTCAAGACCATTCAGCGTGTTATTTATCGTACACAGGATATGATTTTCCCACACAAGGGGCCACGGCTTAATACCACATCAGACGGACGACGGCTCCAAGCTCAGCGATGTCCCCTATTGACCGTGGGCTGGGAGGGGAAGTTCTGTGGAGATAAATCTCAACACTGGTTCAGGCAGGACTCGAACTGGGAATTGCACAGATTACGTACGAGCTTTGGCGAGCTACCGACTGAGCCTTCACCTCCCCCCCCCGCCCCTTGTACATAAATGTGTTTTTTTTGCTGGTTCCTTAAAAATTTTCCTGTGAATTTTTCTCATGAACTGGCTGTTACTGCATGGACTATATTTTCATTAAAGTAATTATGCACCTGTAGTAAACTACAGTGCATATTTTTGTCAATTTCGGGGGGGGGGGGGGGGCGGGATTGTAATCCCAATTCAGACTTGACTAAATTGAGAGTTTCTATTCTTTTAGTAGCAGCAATTCTATGATATAAATCAGTGGTTCTCAACCTTTTATGCTTCACGTACCCCCTGGAAATGTGTATGCAACTGGCGTACCCCTTGTAGAGATATATAAAACTATAGTTATAGTATGACAATGGGAATAAAACTTTGTTACTAAATCTAGTGACATTTGAGCTCTCACGGCGTACCGCAAAAATGATTACCTCGTACCCGACGTTGAGAGCCCCTAATATGAATCACAGTTAAAATTAATCATGACCTTGAATTTCACCACAGTCAAAAGTTCCTTAATATGAATCTTATCAAAGAAAATTTTAATACGCAATTCATTTCATATCCTTTTTTTAATTAGCAAAATTTCTAACAGTTATTTAAAAATTAAAGTAAATCCATATCAACTTCGAACTTCCTGGAGAATTTTTTTTTTCCCTTTGACCATTTAAACTGCCGGCACGGAGATTAGACTAACCTTTATAAAAATTAATACCTTGTTCGTTTGAAAACATCCTTGTATTTACTTTTGCAAATTCTAGTAACGTTTTCTTCTCTTGAGAGAACGAATTGTTTTAAATCTTAAGTGCTCAGTATCTGATGTACGAAAATGAACGTATTCGTCGATTTGTCTTTTAGTCGGCTGATCTTTGATTGGTAAGTATAACTTCGGATTTAGCGCCATGAGCGTGAATGATAAATATTATATTCCATCTCTATGAGGAAACACAGTTGTCCACTTCCCGGATAGATAGCCCCACTTTGCGAATCAAATAAAAAATCCAGAAAGTTTATATATCTCATCAGCTGAAAAAAATATTATCATCAGACCGGTGATTCTTTATGCTTCACCCATATGGGCGAATACTACACCCACCAATATTCGTTAGATTGAAGTCTTACAGAACAAGATTTTGAGAACTGCGGTCGATACCCCCTGGTTTGTCACTAACAGACAACTCCATAAAGACCTGGGCATCGACCATATATATGCATATATAAAACGCACCTCCAAAATTTTTTTTGAGGCTGTAAGCAATAAACCCAATGAGATTATTTCTTCTCTGATTCTTTACGATCATACAGTTTTGAACAAGTACAAGAGGCCTAAAACGATAGCGTTCTCTAAGGAGACCTAGCCGTTTTAGGTTTCTTATACAATTTTACTGCTATTTTTAGCTTTTCTTGTGTTTGCCCTTAGGGGACCACCTAAGGTGGTTTACTTATACATTTAATTTTTAATCATGCCAAATAGTCATATCTTTCTGATGGAGATGGTTAGGGGTAAAATTATTATCCGGTACATCGAATATGATTATGCGATCTACGAACTACGGCAAACATTAACCGATGATGTTGTAGTGGTTAACACAACTGGCATGATTCAAGGAGACGTGATTCGAATTCCACTCACGGCGAAACAAATTTTTTTTAGCCTGTTATTTCATGAGTTCCATGTGTACAAGACATGTTCTTTGATTCTTTACTACTGAAGAATCAGATATATTAAACATATCATTTCACATTGCTTAACCTAGAGTTTGTGACGCTAAACAACATTTCTGCCTTAGGGTTAATCTAAATGGAACTATTCTTAACGCCACCTACAACTATTCGTAACTAAATAAAGATCTTGGTACACTCAACGATTTGAGCTTTAAAAGCAGCAAATAAAATTTATTTTTGAGATTGAAACATTGATTTCAATGTCCTTCATTTGTGGAAGAATTTGAGCTTGCAGTTTAAGTCTGGTTTTATTTTTAGAGTTATAAAGTGTGGAATATAATAATTTCTTAATTTTTAGTTATCTATCTATTGCTTTCGGCTTCGACATTTTTCGGTTGTTCGGCTTGAGGATTTGACAAAATGTTGTTCCAACATATCTTTCGAAAGCGAGGGAGAAACTTTACCTTTTATGTCTCAAATGAGTGCTTTCTTCTCCATTTAAAAAGGGGAAAAGTGAAAACTGTTCCTAAACTATATCTCCAGAAGATGAAAGCCGAAAATAACAATCTATACGTCAAATGAAAGCCGAAAATAACAAGCTATACGTCAAATGAAAGCTTCTGACACAGGGAATGTCCTAGGCTATGAAACATTACCCCCCCCCCCCTCCCTTGCTTTCGTCTCTCCTGAAAAGGCGGAAAATTTGAAATGATTGTTCCCCTATATGTCTTGAACGCGAATGCTGAAAGTAACAAGCTATGTTTCGAATGAGAGCTTGTGACACGGAGAGTGTGTTAAACAATAAGAAATTTAACCTCCATGCTTCCTTCCCCAGTAAAAAACGGGTAATATGAAAGCCATTCTACCATATGTATGTTCCGAACGCGAGGGCCTACAGTTATGAATTTCGTGTGAAATGAAAGCTCATATAATGACGGTCGCAAATTTTTTCCAATTTTGCTCCACTATTCCTCATGATAAGATGGGGGGAGGGCAGATTTTTGGGGGTTTCACTTTAATGCGTCGTATCTTAAATTAATGCTTGTGACGTCTCCAATGTCGTGGTCTACTTTAAAAAAATAATCAAAATGTAGGAAGAGAGGTATTTTTTAAATTCTTTTTTAATTTATGTTTCTTTAAGGGTGTGGTGAAGGAACAGTCTTTCACATAACGTCTTTCACATAATATCTGGAAGACTTAATTTTATAGCTTAGAGTTTGTAGAAGTAATGAGAGTTATACAGCGACACCTCACATGTATTATTACAACTAGTATTACATTAAAATAATTCATAAATATCAGCATGGAAATTATTTAAAGTATCCATGTTAGGCTTAAATGATTCTACTCTCTTTTCAGCAAAAGGCAGCTGTTTAGCTCGTACCAGTAGCAGAAGAAACGATGGTTGAATATTTCTAGACTAAAACAAATATGAATCATATCACTAAAAGAGATGAAATTATATCATTTAAAATTCCTATGGTAGCTATTCATTCTTCAAAATTTTAGTAATTAGTTCTAAAGCATTTTATAATGTATTAATAGAATCTTAATAATTAATTGCCTTATTATGATCAATTCTTAAATCGTTTGTAGTTAAATGTTAAACAAATCAAATCACTTTAAACTAAATATATTTAAATTTCCCCGTTTTTTAATATCTGTCCAGACCCAATGTGACGATATTTAAAAAGCAGCATGATCAGTACGTATAAGAAATTTCTGGCCATAGAGATAATGATGAAAATATTCTACTGCTTTTGCTATTGCTAACAGTTTGCTAACATTTCTTTCTGGTTTGGATAGAGTTTTCCTAAAATATGCAATAACTTTTTCTTCTCCGTCTCGTTGTTGTGAAAGTACAGCACCAACTTCTGTGTTACTTGCGTCAGTATCTATTATGAACTGTTTTTCAGTTTGTGGATATGCTAACACTGATGCTGTGGAAAGAGCCTGTTTCAACTGTTGGAAGGCTACTTCACATTGGATGGTCCATCTGAACCGCTGGCCCTACTCTGTCAGACGATGTAATGGCCTTGCGATGTTGGAGAAACCCTTGACAAATCTTCTGTAGTAGGTGCAAAGTCCAATAAAACTAGGAAGTTGATGAACATTTTGTGGTGGAGGCCAGTCTCTTACAGCTTCTCTCTTACTAGGATCAGTCTTAATCCGTTATAACATTCAATCTGACATTAAACGTTATGATATTCCCAGGTTCGAGTCAGCGTTGAGATTTATCTCCGCCAAACTCCCGCCCTGCTTAAGATCAGTAAGAGGTACCGATGGGCTTGGATAGGACGACGTCCTTGATTTTGGAAACTATGGCGTGGACACTTGTGCGGGAGAGCCATACCCTGTGCACGTTAAAGAACACGCTGGATGGCCTTGACAGGATATTGGATTAATTCCACCTTCAACGGGTATTAAAGTTACAAAGTAGGGAAAAATATTTCCTCCGAATTGAGATCGCTCCGCAATAAAAAAAAAGTTAACTAGCAGTCTGATATCAGCTAATCTTGGCGCAAAATTAATGTCTTTTGTAGTAACTCTTAGAAATCCCTGGAAGATAGGATCTAAAAGCGATATCGCAGAGATAAAATAATGTCAAAATTTGTTAATAGGACACCGAGGGTTTTAAATTACTGAAAGAATATTAGAAATAACTAGATATTGTAATCAATTGAAATTATTTGAAATTGAAATTATTGGGAGATTCGGAATGTGGCAATTCTAATATCTCTTTGGTACCTGCCCAGATGAAAAAGTATTATATATTTTATCTCTAAAAAGAAAATATTTGAATGTTTATATACGCAGGGAAAAGTAAAAACAATAGCTGGATGTTTTGTAGAAAATGAGTTAAATATCTACCGGTTAAGAATTGCAGAGAAATTATATAGTTATCCAGAAATTAACGAATTTGTAGTTATATGAATTTCAAATTTTTACACGAAAAAATTCTGACTTTTTATAATACCATTGGCTAAATGGCCAGGTCAAAATTACCCCGAAAGCAAAGCACGTATAAGGAAAAGAGGTTCAGCTTTCACAAAGCGTAAGTGGAGCCCTCAAGTGGTGTTTCGATTCGCATCGTGTATTTTTTTAAGATCGGAAGCAAACAATAAGGGGCAAAGGAATTATGCATCAAAAAATTTATATTTTAAAAAAGGAAAAAAAGTAACTGCACTTTGTATTTGAAAAAAATAATATCATGATTTTAATAAAAGTTTATTTTGTCCATTGGAATTATTTTTCGTTGAACCAACAATTATGAACTGAACGGATAGAGAAGATTTGAAATTTGCCTGAAGTTAATTTATAGAATAAATTATTCCAATTAGAAGCTTTCTTGATTGCATAGAAACATGAAACAGAATTGATATTAATATACTTTGCAAAGATATCAATGGAAAATTATTACATAGGAAAAGCGAAGAGAATGGAACTTGACAGTAACATGTAATTACAAAAGCGTTCGTCCCCTGTAATGTTCGTTTCACCTCTACGCAAAATGCACGATACTCGATTTTACATTAATCTCTATGGAAGCTTAACTTCTCCTTCTATATTCTTTGCCCGAAGGCTCAGAGAAGGTCGGGGGAGTGAACCACTAGAACAACTGTTGGGAGACAGATGGTAGCTGCCGTCAAGGCCATCCAATATGTTCTATAACATGCACAGGGCAGAGCTCTCCCACACACCCCGTCCCACCCGACGGACGGAGGCATTTCCATGCCACAGTGGGCAGGGTTTAGAAGTTTTGCCGAGGTAAATCGCAAAGCTGTTGCAGCTGGTACTCGAACCTGGAAACTGCAGATTGCGAGCATGGCGCCCTGCCGACTGAGCAACCCCCGCTTCAAATCAACTCTGTATGGTGCAATTATGTCATAAACTGAAATAATTTTAACTGTGGTATTCATAGCCTATAAAAACAAGAACAACTCACGCAAACAAAGAAATTGTCGAAAACCTCCTTGAGTTCATTAACGAGTTAGAGTAAAGAGGAAGAGGAGGTTTCTGCGATGGCTATCCTCAAACTCAAATGGAATAATAAGGTTTCATCCATGGATGACAGATAAAACGTTGTAACATGAAACTCGAAAGTACGGAAACCACTACTTTAAGAAAGAAAATGATGCAGCATCGTGTGTCAAAATCAAAATGAACTGCAGAAAGTAGCCAAACCAAAAAAGCCTTTTTTTCATTCTTTCGTCAATTGCGGAAGATCGTCAATTTAACGGTAGAATTTAAACTAATGGATCATTCAGGAAATGTAAAAAATATTTCTTTTAATTACACAATTTTCTAGAAAACATTTAGCTTATTGGTATCTATCAAACACAGAAAGCATTTTTCCCTTTTTTCTCAACGAGTATGTGTTGGATTTTCCTCTCTCCACCATGCGGAAAGATGGATGGAAATTTCTCTTCTTACTATAAACCATTTAACCCTTTTAAAGAATGAAATTCTGACTAATGGATGATTAAAGAAAACGTAAGAAAGAATTTCATTCCTATTTACCCAACCATAAATTGTTTTCTCTTTAAAACAGAATGTTAAATGTTCAAGAACAGACAGACAAAATATATTAAGCAATAATTAGATTTTATTTTCTTCTCACCACGAGCTTAAAATGAATTAAAATGCGAAACATTACAATGAAATGTCATTCTGTAATTGATTATGCAATAATGATTGAAAGTTTGACGTATCATGATGGTAATTGTTATGAATAATTTGTAGCTATTCCATTCCCTTCAGAAGAAACAAAAATTTGTCGCTTTTTTTGGTCGAATATTAGTTCTGAAAAATTACATTACTGAATCAAGAGTTGATTTCTCGACTTTCAAGACGAATAGGTGGGTTGGGTTGTTTTACCTCTGAGCGGCACGTTTTTTTCACACCATGGGCTAAATGCCCAGGTCACATGGACCCCGAAGGCTCAGAGAAGGTTGGGGCAGGGGACCCACTGGAACAGCTGTTGGGAGACAGATGGTAGCCTCCCGTCTAGGCCATTCAGCGTGTTTTTTTATCGTTCACAGGGTATGGCTCTCCCGCATACTATGCCAAGGCTTAACGTCCCATCCGTCGGACGGCGGCCTTTCCAAGCTCATCGGTGTCCACTACTGACCGTTAGCAGAGCGGGGAATTTTTGCGGAGATAAATCTCAACGCTGAATCAGCTGGGACTGGAACCTGAGAACTACAGATTACAAACCTGGCGCGCTACCAACTGAGCCACCCCCGCCCCACGAATAGGTGGAGTTTTGGCATTAATCTGACTTAATGAGAATAAGGAAAGCATTATAATACGGCATTGTTGAGATTTGTAATAATATCGACTAAATATGAATCATAAATTAGGAAGATTTCATGTATATTACATTTGAAGTTTCACCCATACGGTGTTCCTAGAAATGACAAAACAGCATTGACTTTTGTTCCCTATATTATTCATAAATTTTTATTTGTAATAAATTAAAGAAATTGCTGACAGGTAGAAAAATGATGAGCTTTTCTGGGGCAAAAATTGAATTCTATTAATGGAAAGAAAACAAAATTTGAAAGTAAATTTTGCATTTTTTTTCTGTTAAGAAAAGACCGTTGTAACTTAATAAAGGTATGAAATAAATTTTAATTGAAATACATTTGCTAAATTGAAGTTCAGGGTTTTTCCATTGTTTTGAAATTCAAGTTCATGTTAATTTCAAGTATAATATAACCATAGAATTACTGATCAATAGAAACACTCCATCATTATGCAAGTATACAAAATTCATACAGCCACTCCCAGATTGTGAGTTCATCTGTGTGTCAGTTAACGTTAATCAGACTTTAGACATGACGTGAATAATTCGTCTTGATACTTTTCAAATGTTAAAATACATCTGCATTCGTCTTGCTACTTCTCAAATATTAAAATACATCTGCATTCGTCTTGCTACTTCTCAAATATTAAAATACATCTGCATTCGTCTTGCTACTTCTCAAATGTTAAATTACATCTGCATTCATCATTTCATGTTCAGTCAGAGATGATGCGCAAATATGAAATATTTTCCAAATCTTTCCCGCATGGTTAATACCCGATAGCTATAAGTAAATTTAAGAAATTTTGAATAGACTAATGTCAGTTGGACGCATAGAGCTGAAATTTGAAATGAACAACAGGCAGAAAATGGGTAATGGAATGGCATTAAGAAAAAAAAAAAATCTAGTCCCAAAAACGTCACCAATTGTAACCTAACTCTATTTTGAAAAGCTACACAAATATCAGGTAAACAAAAAAAGGTTCGTGCGATTTTGTCTTTTTTTTTTTCTCTTTAGTAATACTGCTTCCCAGTGAAGGTTTCATACAAAAGTAACAGTCCCTCACGTGGTTTAGTTGGTTCCAGCCGTATCATAGGAATGGTATATTGCACTGACCGCCTTTACTATTTACCCAGCTGCGAATACGCAGTGTTCCAACCAACACCTGTTATAACAAAAAGTTAGAGGACCAAATTATGACGTCAGTTTAAATAATCCTAACATATAACACTTCTTACAGTTTTGATTCTAATATTATTACTGTTGGACTCTGTGATATTCTTTATACTAATGTTTATCTATAAATATACTTTATTTAGGTGAAAAATTACTTGTATTAATAGCATTAATATATTTGAAAATAAATGCGATTAATTTTTTTAAAATAAAGTTCGCTGTTTTTACTGATGATATCGCAATATGGATATCGGGAAGAAATTTACAATCATTGGAGGAACAGCATCAGAAAACTGTTTTGAAGTTAGAAATTTACTTCGATAAATGGGGACTGCAGGTGTCACCAGAAAAAGCTGTTGTGCTCCCCTTTTGCTCCCTCCGCAAATTTCGTTCTTTACAGTTAAGGATGAACGATACAATACTAAAGGTTGTTAAATTTCACAAAATTCTCGGGGTTTTACTAGATTCAAAACTGAAATGGTCGCAATACATTGAATTCATGGAAGAAACTACAAAACCCTTCGTAAATATCCTGCGATATGTGGCTCCGAGGAAACGAGGATCTTCCATTCAACAAATGTTAAACATTTATAAAGTCTTAATAACATCCAGACTGGAATATATGGAGGATTTCTTTTGGAAAATGCTAGTTACACATTAGTTAAAAAAATGGAAAAAATTCAAAATAGAGCCGTAAGGATCTATCTGACCCAACTCTTTCTCTAAGGAGACCCAATATCCTCTTCCAACACTTTTTAAGAATGATTTATAAGCAGAGGACTAACCCACTGGTTGAGAAGATTTTCAGTCATTCTCTGACGAAAATATGTCCTATTTATGAAGTAATCAGAGGGTTTCTTCTATTCGAAGACGTTCGGGGCCTTCAGCGACCAGTGGACTAATGGGATGATTTGCCCCCATGGTTTTTGAAAACATTCCTTGTTTTCGTAAGATACAGGGTATTACTACAAAGAAAAATCAAGATGTCTATGTATTCAAGAATTTAGCTGAAACTTCAATTGAGGCAAAGTATGCTTTCTTTACAAAACTAATTACGGATGGCTCTGTGAACAAGGATGAGGGAGGATAGGCTGCTGCAGTTTGGATCCCAGATCAGAATATTCATTTAGCAGTTAGACTACCGGGCCAAACAGAGGTTTTCACAACAGAATTAAGTGGCTACTACTCTGTCCTGTGACAAAGTTGTTATTCTGTCTGATTGCCGATCAGTTATTCAATTTTTACAAGGAGATCCGGGAAGATCTAGCTACATTGAACTTTTTTGCAACATTTTGAAGATGGCGAATAAAATGATGAAAAGTGGTATTGAGTTAAACGTGCAGTCGATTCCCAGCAACGTCGGCGTTATAGGAAATGAAATTGTTGACAAAATTGCTAAGGAAGCGTTATTACGTGAAAACTGTTATTACGTGAAATATTCTAAGAGGTCTCAATTATTATAAAAGCAAAAATAAGCGAATTTCAAAACGAAATTTTCTGCATTATTTTAAAGTTCATTCTTCCTCACATCTGAATGATAGGAGTTTGATTACTCAAACCATTGATCCATTTCAAGATTTCGGACTGACTAAAAACGACATAGTGACCATTACCAGGCTCTGAACAGGGACCACAAAACTGAATGATCAAATGCATAAGATGAACAGAGCTGAGTCATCTTCCTGTGATACATGTAAAAAAAAATAAACAGTCTCTCATGTGTTACTTAATTGCAGCAAATTTTATACTCATAGAGATCAAATGTTTCACTCACTGGAAGAAATTGGAATTAAGAAAATTACACTCAAAGATCTACTGGGACACCAGAATTTAATAAAAAAGAAAATATACATTTAAATTAATTTTAAAATTTTTAAAGGATACTAATTTGATTGACAGAATTTGATTTAGTGCCCAAATAATATCACGATGTTTCTGCATTAGGAGATTGAACGCTCTTAAAATTTTAATGATGTTAATCAAGAACTTTCAGTTTCTACTGAACTACCTCCTTCCTTCAGAAAACTCTGGAATGTTTATGGAATGTTTATTTGACCTCCAATTTAAGATTACTGTCAATTCTATGGTTTTGCTTTTGAAATTTCCGTTTTCCATATTCAGTTGGGAGAACTCTTCGAAGTAGTACACGGACCTTTCTTAAAAGAATTTCCGAACGAGAGGCGAAAGGCCCCGAGTTATTTCCGGAATAATAGTTTATGTTGAAGAAGAATTAGCACAAGAATTCACCCGTAACATTAGGATCAAAATTATAAGAATTGTCTCTATGGTAGGTCTTCTTAAAGTGACGTCATAAGTTCGGCATAAGCTATTGCACACTATATGCGGAGTCCAGCTGTTCTCTGATCTCCAATCTTACACCCAAAATAAAGGTGGTATGCCTTTTTGATGACAGGCGTTATTTCACGCCTCTGCGAATCGAAAATAACTTCGCCATAAATGTAACAACAATGGTCTATACTGTTCACACGAGAACGGGGTATATCGCTCACATACAGCACCAGCATACAATCATGAAGGGACAATAATTAACACTTGCCGTTCGCCGCGTCGCAAACGCACTGTGATTTCCCGCAATTAAACGCGCGGTCTGCAACAAAGAACTAAGCTCATCGGTTCTCGCTTCAAACAACCTGGAAAGTGGTCCAGTTATGAAGAGAAAGTTATGTTTATGGAGATTATGTTCTGTGAGATCTAACGGGCTTTCTGACATTGCTTTCACTCTATTTTAAACATCATGTCCAGGAAAAGAAGTTTGTTCTTTCCTAAACGGTAAATATCACTTTCCTTGGCTAATCATAGACGTAGTAGTAAAAAAAATCGCAGTAAATGGGTTCGCGAGATTTTTAACGATAGAGAAAGAGTAGGCGATTTCCACAATTTAATCCCTACTCTTCAGGAAGCTGACCCTGAACATTACCAAAAATTTTTGCCTATGTCACCTGTTCAGTTAAAACCGGTTTCAGCTCTTGTTGAACCACTTATAGCAAAGAAGGACACAAATTTCAGAAAGTCCATTTCTGCAGCCGAAAGATTGGCGCTAACTATAAGGTAAGTTGCATTTAGAAATGTTTTTAATTCCTGTTCAATAATAGCTAATGTTTTTACTTTGTGGTCTGTCTTTATATATGCAACCAGTGCCGGATCTAGAAGGGAGGGCATTGGCCTCCTTTCAG
>JAWZYU010000863.1:0-68000 GCA_038380435.1 Ryuthela nishihirai
TATTCGACAGCATTGAGAGACAAATAGTAGCCTCCCGTCAAAGTCATCCAGCGTATTCTGTAACTTCGAGGTGTTTTCCCTCTGAGGGGTACTTTTTTGCACACAATGGGCTAAATGGCCAGGTCACAAGGAACCCGAAGGCTCAGAGAAGGTTTCGGAAAGGTGACCTATTCGACAGCATTGAGAGACAAATAGTAGCCTCCCGTCAAAGTCATCCAGCGTATTCTGTAACTTCGAGGTGTTTTCCCTCTGAGGGGTACTTTTTTGCACACAATGGGGTAAATGGCCAGGTCACAAGGAACCCGAAGGCTCAGAGAAGGTTTAGGAAAGGTGACCTACTCGACAGCATTGAGAGACAAATAGTAGCCTCCCGTCAAAGTCATCCAGCGTATTCTGTAACTTCGAGGTGTTTTCCCTCTGAGGGGTACTTTTTTGCACACAATGGGGTAAATGGCCAGGTCACAAGGAACCCGAAGGCTCAGAGAAGGTTTCGGAAAGGGGACCTACTCGACAGCATTGAGAGACAAATAGTAGCCTCCCGTCAAAGTCATCCAGCGTATTCTGTAACTTCGAGGTGTTTTCCCTCTGAGGGGTACTTTTTTGCACACAATGGGGTAAATGGCCAGGTCACAAGGAACCCGAAGGCTCAGAGAAGGTTTCGGAAAGGGGACCTACTCGACAGCATTGAGAGACAAATAGTAGCCTCCCGTCAAAGTCATCCAGCGTATTCTGTAACTTCGAGGTGTTTTCCCTCTGAGGGGTACTTTTTTGCACACAATGGGCTAAATGGCCAGGTCACAAGGAACCCGAAGGCTCAGAGAAGGTTTCGGAAAGGGGACCTACATGACAGCATTGAGAGACAAATAGTAGCCTCCCGTCAAAGTCATCCAGCGTATTCTGTAACTTCGAGGTGTTTTCCCTCTGAGGGGTACTTTTTTGCACACAATGGGGTAAATGGCCAGGTCACAAGGAACCCGAAGGCTCAGAGAAGGTTTCGGAAAGGTGACCTACTCGACAGCATTGAGAGACAAATAGTAGCCTCCCGTCAAAGTCATCCAGCGTATTCTGTAACTTCGAGGTGTTTTCCCTCTGAGGGGTACTTTTTTGCACACAATGGGCTAAATGGCCAGGTCACAAGGAACCCGAAGGCTCAGAGAAGGTTTCGGAAAGGGGACCTATTCGACAGCATTGAGAGACAAATAGTAGCCTCCCGTCAAAGTCATCCAGCGTATTCTGTAACTTCGAGGTGTTTTCCCTCTGAGGGGTACTTTTTTGCACACAATGGGCTAAATGGCCAGGTCACAAGGAACCCGAAGGCTCAGAGAAGGTTTCGGAAAGGTGACCTATTCGACAGCATTGAGAGACAAATAGTAGCCTCCCGTCAAAGTCATCCAGCGTATTCTGTAACTTCGAGGTGTTTTCCCTCTGAGGGGTACTTTTTTGCACACAATGGGGTAAATGGCCAGGTCACAAGGAACCCGAAGGCTCAGAGAAGGTTTAGGAAAGGTGACCTACTCGACAGCATTGAGAGACAAATAGTAGCCTCCCGTCAAAGTCATCCAGCGTATTCTGTAACTTCGAGGTGTTTTCCCTCTGAGGGGTACTTTTTTGCACACAATGGGGTAAATGGCCAGGTCACAAGGAACCCGAAGGCTCAGAGAAGGTTTCGGAAAGGGGACCTACTCGACAGCATTGAGAGACAAATAGTAGCCTCCCGTCAAAGTCATCCAGCGTATTCTGTAACTTCGAGGTGTTTTCCCTCTGAGGGGTACTTTTTTGCACACAATGGGGTAAATGGCCAGGTCACAAGGAACCCGAAGGCTCAGAGAAGGTTTCGGAAAGGGGACCTACTCGACAGCATTGAGAGACAAATAGTAGCCTCCCGTCAAAGTCATCCAGCGTATTCTGTAACTTCGAGGTGTTTTCCCTCTGAGGGGTACTTTTTTGCACACAATGGGCTAAATGGCCAGGTCACAAGGAACCCGAAGGCTCAGAGAAGGTTTCGGAAAGGGGACCTACATGACAGCATTGAGAGACAAATAGTAGCCTCCCGTCAAAGTCATCCAGCGTATTCTGTAACTTCGAGGTGTTTTCCCTCTGAGGGGTACTTTTTTGCACACAATGGGGTAAATGGCCAGGTCACAAGGAACCCGAAGGCTCAGAGAAGGTTTCGGAAAGGTGACCTACTCGACAGCATTGAGAGACAAATAGTAGCCTCCCGTCAAAGTCATCCAGCGTATTCTGTAACTTCGAGGTGTTTTCCCTCTGAGGGGTACTTTTTTGCACACAATGGGCTAAATGGCCAGGTCACAAGGAACCCGAAGGCTCAGAGAAGGTTTCGGAAAGGGGACCTATTCGACAGCATTGAGAGACAAATAGTAGCCTCCCGTCAAAGTCATCCAGCGTATTCTGTAACTTCGAGGTGTTTTCCCTCTGAGGGGTACTTTTTTGCACACAATGGGGTAAATGGCCAGGTCACAAGGAACCCGAAGGCTCAGAGAAGGTTTCGGAAAGGGGACCTATTCGACAGCATTGAGAGACAAATAGTAGCCTCCCGTCAAAGTCATCCAGCGTATTCTGTAACTTCGAGGTGTTTTCCCTCTGAGGGGTACTTTTTTGCACACAATGGGCTAAATGGCCAGGTCACAAGGAACCCGAAGGCTCAGAGAAGGTTTCGGAAAGGGGACCTATTCGACAGCATTGAGAGACAAATAGTAGCCTCCCGTCAAAGTCATCCAGCGTATTCTGTAACTTCGAGGTGTTTTCCCTCTGAGGGGTACTTTTTTGCACACAATGGGCTAAATGGCCAGGTCACAAGGAACCCGAAGGCTCAGAGAAGGTTTCGGAAAGGTGACCTATTCGACAGCATTGAGAGACAAATAGTAGCCTCCCGTCAAAGTCATCCAGCGTATTCTGTAACTTCGAGGTGTTTTCCCTCTGAGGGGTACTTTTTTGCACACAATGGGGTAAATGGCCAGGTCACAAGGAACCCGAAGGCTCAGAGAAGGTTTAGGAAAGGTGACCTACTCGACAGCATTGAGAGACAAATAGTAGCCTCCCGTCAAAGTCATCCAGCGTATTCTGTAACTTCGAGGTGTTTTCCCTCTGAGGGGTACTTTTTTGCACACAATGGGGTAAATGGCCAGGTCACAAGGAACCCGAAGGCTCAGAGAAGGTTTCGGAAAGGGGACCTACTCGACAGCATTGAGAGACAAATAGTAGCCTCCCGTCAAAGTCATCCAGCGTATTCTGTAACTTCGAGGTGTTTTCCCTCTGAGGGGTACTTTTTTGCACACAATGGGGTAAATGGCCAGGTCACAAGGAACCCGAAGGCTCAGAGAAGGTTTCGGAAAGGGGACCTACTCGACAGCATTGAGAGACAAATAGTAGCCTCCCGTCAAAGTCATCCAGCGTATTCTGTAACTTCGAGGTGTTTTCCCTCTGAGGGGTACTTTTTTGCACACAATGGGCTAAATGGCCAGGTCACAAGGAACCCGAAGGCTCAGAGAAGGTTTCGGAAAGGGGACCTACATGACAGCATTGAGAGACAAATAGTAGCCTCCCGTCAAAGTCATCCAGCGTATTCTGTAACTTCGAGGTGTTTTCCCTCTGAGGGGTACTTTTTTGCACACAATGGGGTAAATGGCCAGGTCACAAGGAACCCGAAGGCTCAGAGAAGGTTTCGGAAAGGTGACCTACTCGACAGCATTGAGAGACAAATAGTAGCCTCCCGTCAAAGTCATCCAGCGTATTCTGTAACTTCGAGGTGTTTTCCCTCTGAGGGGTACTTTTTTGCACACAATGGGCTAAATGGCCAGGTCACAAGGAACCCGAAGGCTCAGAGAAGGTTTCGGAAAGGGGACCTATTCGACAGCATTGAGAGACAAATAGTAGCCTCCCGTCAAAGTCATCCAGCGTATTCTGTAACTTCGAGGTGTTTTCCCTCTGAGGGGTACTTTTTTGCACACAATGGGGTAAATGGCCAGGTCACAAGGAACCCGAAGGCTCAGAGAAGGTTTCGGAAAGGGGACCTATTCGACAGCATTGAGAGACAAATAGTAGCCTCCCGTCAAAGTCATCCAGCGTATTCTGTAACTTCGAGGTGTTTTCCCTCTGAGGGGTACTTTTTTGCACACAATGGGCTAAATGGCCAGGTCACAAGGAACCCGAAGGCTCAGAGAAGGTTTCGGAAAGGTGACCTATTCGACAGCATTGAGAGACAAATAGTAGCCTCCCGTCAAAGTCATCCAGCGTATTCTGTAACTTCGAGGTGTTTTCCCTCTGAGGGGTACTTTTTTGCACACAATGGGGTAAATGGCCAGGTCACAAGGAACCCGAAGGCTCAGAGAAGGTTTAGGAAAGGTGACCTACTCGACAGCATTGAGAGACAAATAGTAGCCTCCCGTCAAAGTCATCCAGCGTATTCTGTAACTTCGAGATGTTTTCCCTCTGAGGGGTACTTTTTTCCACACAATGGGGTAAATGGCCAGGTCACAAGGAACCCGAAGGCTCAGAGAAGGTTTCGGAAAGGGGACCTACTCGACAGCATTGAGAGACAAATAGTAGCCTCCCGTCAAAGTCATCCAGCGTATTCTGTAACTTCGAGGTGTTTTCCCTCTGAGGGGTACTTTTTTGCACACAATGGGGTAAATGGCCAGGTCACAAGGAACCCGAAGGCTCAGAGAAGGTTTCGGAAAGGGGACCTACTCGACAGCATTGAGAGACAAATAGTAGCCTCCCGTCAAAGTCATCCAGCGTATTCTGTAACTTCGAGGTGTTTTCCCTCTGAGGGGTACTTTTTTGCACACAATGGGCTAAATGGCCAGGTCACAAGGAACCCGAAGGCTCAGAGAAGGTTTCGGAAAGGGGACCTACATGACAGCATTGAGAGACAAATAGTAGCCTCCCGTCAAAGTCATCCAGCGTATTCTGTAACTTCGAGGTGTTTTCCCTCTGAGGGGTACTTTTTTGCACACAATGGTCTAAATGACCAGGTCACAAGGAACCCGAAGGCTCAGAGAAGGTTTCGGAAAGGGGACCTACTCGACAGCATTGAGAGACAAATAGTAGCCTCCCGTCAAAGTCATCCAGCGTATTCTGTAACTTCGAGGTGTTTTCCTCTGAGGGGTACTTTTTTGCACACAATGGGGTAAATGGCCAGGTCACAAGGAACCCGAAGGCTCAGAGAAGGTTTCAGAAAGGGGACCTACTCGACAGCATTGAGAGACAAATAGTAGCCTCCCGTCAAAGTCATCCAGCGTATTCTGTAACTTCGAGGTGTTTTCCCTCTGAGGGGTACTTTTTTGCACACAATGGGGTAAATGGCCAGGTCACAAGGAACCCGAAGGCTCAGAGAAGGTTTCGGAAAGGGGACCTACTCGACAGCATTGAGAGACAAATAGTAGCCTCCCGTCAAAGTCATCCAGCGTATTCTGTAACTTCGAGGTGTTTTCCCTCTGAGGGGTACTTTTTTGCACACAATGGGGTAAATGGCCAGGTCACAAGGAACCCGAAGGCTCAGAGAAGGTTTCGGAAAGGGGACCTACATGACAGCATTGAGAGACAAATAGTAGCCTCCCGTCAAAGTCATCCAGCGTATTCTGTAACTTCGAGGTGTTTTCCCTCTGAGGGGTAATTTTTTTTGCACACAATGGGCTAAATGGCCAGTCACAAGGAACCCGAAGGCTCAGAGAAGGTTTCGGAAAGGGGACCTACTCGACAGCATTGAGAGACAAATAGTAGCCTCCCGTCAAAGTCATCCAGCGTATTCTGTAACTTCGAGGTGTTTTCCCTCTGAGGGGTAATTTTTTTTGCACACAATGGGCTAAATGGTCAGGTCACAAGGAACCCGAAGGCTCAGAGAAGGTTTCGGAAAGGTGACCTACTCGACAGCATTGAGAGACAAATAGTAGCCTCCCGTCAAAGTCATCCAGCGTATTCTGTAACTTCGAGGTGTTTTCCCTCTGAGGGGTACTTTTTTGCACACAATGGGGTAAATGGCCAGGTCACAAGGAACCCGAAGGCTCAGAGAAGGTTTAGGAAAGGTGACCTACTCGACAGCATTGAGAGACAAATAGTAGCCTCCCGTCAAAGTCATCCAGCGTATTCTGTAACTTCGAGGTGTTTTCCTCTGAGGGGTACTTTTTTGCACACAATGGGGTAAATGGCCAGGTCACAAGGAACCCGAAGGCTCAGAGAAGGTTTCGGAAAGGGGACCTACTCGACAGCATTGAGAGACAAATAGTAGCCTCCCGTCAAAGTCATCCAGCGTATTCTGTAACTTCGAGGTGTTTTCCCTCTGAGGGGTAATTTTTTTTGCACACAATGGGCTAAATGGTCAGGTCACAAGGAACCCGAAGGCTCAGAAAAGGTTTCGGAAAGGTGACCTACTCGACAGCATTGAGAGACAAATAGTAGCCTCCCGTCAAAGTCATCCATCGTATTCTGTAACTTCGAGGTGTTTTCCCTCTGAGGGGTACTTTTTTGCACACAATGGGCTAAATGGCCAGGTCACAAGGAACCCGAAGGCTCAGAGAAGGTTTCGGAAAGGTGACCTATTCGACAGCATTGAGAGACAAATAGTAGCCTCCCGTCAAAGTCATCCAGCGTATTCTGTAACTTCGAGGTGTTTTCCCTCTGAGGGGTACTTTTTTGCACACAATGGGGTAAATGGCCAGGTCACAAGGAACCCGAAGGCTCAGAGAAGGTTTAGGAAAGGTGACCTACTCGACAGCATTGAGAGACAAATAGTAGCCTCCCGTCAAAGTCATCCAGCGTATTCTGTAACTTCGAGGTGTTTTCCCTCTGAGGGGTACTTTTTTGCACACAATGGGGTAAATGGCCAGGTCACAAGGAACCCGAAGGCTCAGAGAAGGTTTCGGAAAGGGGACCTACACGACAGCATTGAGAGACAAATAGTAGCCTCCCGTCAAAGTCATCCAGCGTATTCTGTAACTTCGAGGTGTTTTCCCTCTGAGGGGTAATTTTTTTTGCACACAATGGGCTAAATGGCCAGTCACAAGGAACCCGAAGGCTCAGAGAAGGTTTCGGAAAGGGGACCTACACGACAGCATTGAGAGACAAATAGTAGCCTCCCGTCAAAGTCATCCATCGTATTCTGTAACTTCGAGGTGTTTTCCCTCTGAGGGGTACTTTTTTGCACACAATGGGCTAAATGGCCAGGTCACAAGGAACCCGAAGGCTCAGAGAAGGTTTCGGAAAGGGGACCTACTCGACAGCATTGAGAGACAAATAGTAGCCTCCCGTCAAAGTCATCCAGCGTATTCTGTAACTTCGAGGTGTTTTCCCTCTGAGGGGTAATTTTTTTTGCACACAATGGGCTAAATGGCCAGTCACAAGGAACCCGAAGGCTCAGAGAAGGTTTCGGAAAGGGGGACCTACTCGACAGCATTGAGAGACAAATAGTAGCCTCCCGTCAAAGTCATCCAGCGTATTCTGTAACTTCGAGGTGTTTTCCCTCTGAGGGGTAATTTTTTTTGCACACAATGGGCTAAATGGTCAGGTCACAAGGAACCCGAAGGCTCAGAGAAGGTTTCGGAAAGGTGACCTACTCGACAGCATTGAGAGACAAATAGTAGCCTCCCGTCAAAGTCATCCATCGTATTCTGTAACTTCGAGGTGTTTTCCCTCTGAGGGGTACTTTTTTGCACACAATGGGCTAAATGGCCAGGTCACAAGGAACCCGAAGGCTCAGAGAAGGTTTCGGAAAGGGGACCTACTCGACAGCATTGAGAGACAAATAGTAGCCTCCCGTCAAAGTCATCCAGCGTATTCTGTAACTTCGAGGTGTTTTCCCTCTGAGGGGTACTTTTTTGCACACAATGGGCTAAATGGCCAGGTCACAAGGAACCTGAAGGCTCAGAGGAGGTTTCGGAAAGGGGACCTACTCGACAGCATTGAGAGACAAATAGTAGCCTCCCGTCAAAGTCATCCAGCGTATTCTGTAACTTCGAGGTGTTTTCCCTCTGAGGGGTACTGTTTTGCACACAATGGGCTAAATGGCCAGTCAGAAGGAACCCGAAGGCTCAGAGAAGGTTTCGGAAAGGGGACCTACTCGACAGCATTGAGAGACAAATAGTAGCCTCCCGTCAAAGTCATCCAGCGTATTCTGTAACTTCGAGGTGTTTTCCCTCTGAGGGGTACTTTTTTGCACACAATGGGCTAAATGGCCAGGTCACAAGGAACCCGAAGGCTCAGAGGAGGTTTCGGAAAGGGGACCTACTCGACAGCATTGAGAGACAAATAGTAGCCTCCCGTCAAAGTCATCCAGCGTATTCTGTAACTTCGAGGTGTTTTCCCTCTGAGGGGTACTTTTTTGCACACAATGGGCTAAATGGCCAGGTCACAAGGAACCCGAAGGCTCAGAGAAGGTTTCGGAAAGGTGACCTACTCGACAGCATTGAGAGACAAATAGTAGCCTCCCGTCAAAGTCATCCAGCGTATTCTGTAACTTCGAGGTGTTTTCCCTCTGAGGGGTACTTTTTTGCGCACAATGGGCTAAATGGCCAGGTCACAAGGAACCCGAAGGCTCAGAGGAGGTTTCGGAAAGGGGACCTACTCGACAGCATTGAGAGACAAATAGTAGCCTCCCGTCAAAGTCATCCAGCGTATTCTATAACTTCGAGGTGTTTTCCCTCTGAGGGGTACTTTTTTGCACACAATGGGGCTAAATGGCCAGGTCACAAGGAACCCGAAGGCTCAGAGAAGGTTTCGGAAAGGGGACCTACTCGACAGCATTGAGAGACAAATAGTAGCCTCCCGTCAAAGTCATCCAGCGTATTCTGTAACTTCGAGGTGTTTTCCCTCTGAGGGGTACTTTTTTGCACACAATGGTCTAAATGGCCAGGTCACAAGGAACCCGAAGACTCAGAGAAGGTTTCGGAAAGGGGACCTACTCGACAGCATTGAGAGACAAATAGTAGCCTCCCGTCAAAGTCATCCAGCGTATTCTGTAACTTCGAGGTGTTTTCCCTCTGAGGGGTACTTTTTTGCACACAATGGTCTAAATGGCCAGGTCACAAGGAACCCGAAGGCTCAGAGAAGGTTTCGGAAAGGGGACCTACTCGACAGCATTGAGAGACAAATAGTAGCCTCCCGTCAAAGTCATCCAGCGTATTCTGTAACTTCGAGGTGTTTTCCCTCTGAGGGGTACTTTTTTGCACACAATGGGCTAAATGGCCAGGTCACAAGGAACCCGAAGGCTCAGAGAAGGTTTCGGAAAGGGGACCTACTCGACAGCATTGAGAGACAAATAGTAGCCTCCCGTCAAAGTCATCCAGCGTATTCTGTAACTTCGAGGTGTTTTCCCTCTGAGGGGTACTTTTTTGCACACAATGGGCTAAATGGCCAGGTCACAAGGAACCCGAAGGCTCAGAGGAGGTTTCGGAAAGGGGACCTACTCGACAGCATTAAGAGACAAATAGTAGCCTCCCGTCAAAGTCATCCAGCGTATTCTGTAACTTCGAGGTGTTTTCCCTCTGAGGGGTACTTTTTTGCACACAATGGGCTAAATGGCCAGGTCACAAGGAACCCGAAGACTCAGAGAAGGTTTCGGAAAGGTGACCTACTCGACAGCATTGAGAGACAAATAGTAGCCTCCCGTCAAAGTCATCCAGCGTATTCTGTAACTTCGAGGTGTTTTCCCTCTGAGGGGTACTTTTTTGCACACAATGGGCTAAATAGCCAGGTCACAAGGAACCCGAAGGCTCAGAGAAGGTTTCGGAAAGGTGACCTACTCGACAGCATTGAGAGACAAATAGTAGCCTCCCGTCAAAGTCATCCAGCGTATTCTGTAACTTCGAGGTGTTTTCCCTCTGAGGGGTACTTTTTTGCACACAATGGGCTAAATGGCCAGGTCACAAGGAACCCGAAGGCTCAGAGGAGGTTTCGGAAAGGGGACCTACTCGACAGCATTGAGAGACAAATAGTAGCCTCCCGTCAAAGTCATCCAGCGTATTCTGTAACTTCGAGGTGTTTTCCCTCTGAAGGTTACTTTTTTGCACACAATGGGCTAAATGGCCAGGTCACAAGGAACCCGAAGGCTCAGAGAAGGTTTCGGAAAGGTGACCTACTCGACAGCATTGAGAGACAAATAGTAGCCTCCCGTCAAAGTCATCCAGCGTATTCTGTAACTTCGACGTGTTTTCCCTCTGAGGGGTACTTTTTTGCACACAATGCTCTAAATGGCCAGGTCACAAGGACCACGAAGGCTCAGAGGAGGTTTCGGAAAGGGGACCTACTCGACAGCATTGAGAGACAAATAGTAGCCTCCCGTCAAAGTCATCCAGCGTATTCTGTAACTTCGAGGTGTTTTCCCTCTGAGGGGTACTTTTTTGCACACAATGGGCTAAATGGCCAGGTCACAAGGAACCCGAAGGCTCAGAGAAGGTTTCGGAAAGGTGACCTACTCGACAGCATTGAGAGACAAATAGTAGCCTCCCGTCAAAGTCATCCAGCGTATTCTGTAACTTCGAGGTGTTTTCCCTCTGAGGGGTACTTTTTTGCACACAATGGGCTAAATGGCCAGGTCACAAAGACCACGAAGGCTCAGACGAGGTTTCGGAAAGGGGACCTACTCGACAGCATTGAGAGACAAATAGTAGCCTCTCGTCAAAGTCATCCAGCGTATTCTGTAACTTCGAGGTGTTTTCCCTCTGAGGGGTACTTTTTTGCACACAATGGGCTAAATGGCCAGGTCACAAGGAACCCGAAGGCTCAGAGAAGGTTTCGGAAAGGTGACCTACTCGACAGCATTGAGAGACAAATAGTAGCCTCCCGTCAAAGTCATTCAGCGTATTCTGTAACTTCGAGGTGTGTTCCCTCTGAAGGGTACTTTTTTGCACACAATGGGCTAAATGGCCAGGTCACAAGGAACCCGAAGGCTCAGAGAAGGTTTCGGAAAGGGGACCTACTCGACAGCATTGAGAGACAAATAGTAGCCTCCCGTCAAAGTCATCCAGCGTATTCTGTAACTTCGAGGTGTTTTCCCTCTGAGGGGTACTTTTTTGCACACAATGGACTAAATGGCCAGGTCACAAGGAACCCGAAGGCTCAGAGAAGGTTTCGGAAAGGGGACCTACTCGACAGCATTGAGAGACAAATAGTAGCCTCCCGTCAAAGTCATCCAGCGTATTCTGTAACTTCGAGGTGTTTTCCCTCTGAGGGGTACTTTTTTGCACACAATGGTCTAAATGACCAGGTCACAAGGAACCCGAAGGCTCAGAGAAGGTTTCGGAAAGGGGACCTACTCGACATCATTGAGAGACAAATAGTAGCCTCCCGTCAAAGTCATCCAGCGTATTCTGTAACTTCGAGGTGTTTTCCCTCTGAGGGGTACTTTTTTGCACACAATGGTCTAAATGACCAGGTCACAAGGAACCCGAAGGCTCAGAGAAGGTTTCGGAAAGGGGACCTACTCGACATCATTGAGAGACAAATAGTAGCCTCCCGTCAAAGTCATCCAGCGTATTCTGTAACTTCGAGGTGTTTTCCCTCTGAGGGGTACTTTTTTGCACACAATGGGCTAAATGGCCAGGTCACAAGGAACCCGAAGGCTCAGAGGAGGTTTCGGAAAGGGGACCTACTCGACAGCATTGAGAGACAAATAGTAGCCTCCCGTCAAAGTCATCCAGCGTATTCTGTAACTTCGAGGTGTTTTCCCTCTGAGGGGTACTTTTTTGCACACAATGGGGTAAATGGCCAGGTCACAAGGAACCCGAAGGCTCAGAGAAGGTTTCGGAAAGGGGACCTACTCGACAGCATTGAGAGACAAATAGTAGCCTCCCGTCAAAGTCATCCAGCGTATTCTGTAACTTCGAGGTGTTTTCCCTCTGAGGGGTACTTTTTTGCACACAATGGGGTAAATGGCCAGGTCACAAGGAACCCGAAGGCTCAGAGAAGGTTTCGGAAAGGGGACCTACTCGACAGCATTGAGAGACAAATAGTAGCCTCCCGTCAAAGTCATCCAGCGTATTCTGTAACTTCGAGGTGTTTTCCCTCTGAGGGGTACTTTTTTGCACACAATGGGTTGGTTGGTTGGTTGTTTTGGGTTTTATGGCGCATTGGCAACTGGGCCATAATGCGCCAAACAAAAGACAACATAAAAGATAAAAGAAGTGCAACCCGCAACCAAATTTAAAAACAAATGAGCTAATTGTAAAAAAGTAAAACAACAAAGAACAAGTGTAAAAATACAAACTAAAACAATAAAATATCAGGTGTAAGTGACGTGGAAAATATATACAATGTATAAGGTGGTAAAATCAAAATCCAGTAAAATATCGACGTCAAAAATATAAGTTAAATCAATCCCAGGTGTAAAAGACCTGGGCTATACAAAATATTAGGTAAAATCAAAATCTATTAAAATAACCACAATATTTTAAAAAGGAAAAAACTGAGGGTAAAAAGCTATGATCGGTTAAAAGATGTCCGAGTGTAAGAGGCTCGGACGCAAAATCATGAAAGATAAAATACAATTTTCGTTCATTATTAAAAGCTTCGCATTCGACTAAAATGTGTTTGATTGTTAAAATGGTGTCACAAAACTCGCACTTGGGTTCGTCGTCCGCCCGTAAAAGAAATGAATGTGTAATAAACGAATGACCCAAGCGGAGCCGAGCAAGTACAACTTCCTCCTTGCGATTCCTGCGGTAACAAGACTGCCATGGTTTGACGAGAGGTTTGATCTCAAAGAGCTTGTTTGTAAGCTGTTCTGACCAAGATCTCTGCCACTGTGCCCGGAGCTCGGTGGTAAAACTCTGCCGGAAATCCAGATAGGGAACCGGCAACGGAGAGCGGGATAGGGGCGTGGCTGACTTGGCAGCAGCATCTGTCAAGTCGTTGCCCCTAATCCCGACGTGACCGGGCACCCAACAGAAATGGATGGTGGTGGTGGCTGCCAGACGATATAGTTGCTGGCGGATCTTAGTAAGAACAGGGTGAGGCCGATGCCTCACCGAGATCAAAGCCTGTAGCGAGCTAAGCGAGTCGGTGTAAAGCACACACCGACGATGATGCTTAGTCGCTACGTGGTCCAAGGCGAGACTGATAGCGTGCAACTCTGCAGTGAAGATGGAACACTGCAGTGGGATCTGGTCTGCAATGATTACATCACAGCAGACCATGGCTGATCCCACTGAAGTGCCGGACTTCGAGCCATCTGTAAAGACAGGCAAGAAGTCCGGGTGCTCAGCACGATGGCTGGCAAAGAGTTGCCGGTACACACAGTCGGGTGTAAAGGCCTTCCCGGTCCTGCACAGGGAAAAATCGCAGGAAGGGGAAACAACGAGCCAAGGTGGAAGTGGCTCAGCTGTCGACTGTGCAACGCTATCGAGACTGGTATTGATGTCTCTGAGGTAGCCTCGGACACGCAAACCAAAAGGACGAATGGCAGTCGGCCGATTATTGTAAAGCATTTCCCACTTCGGACTGAAAACGCAGTCCCAAGTGGGATGGCCAGGCAGGGATCGCAATTTAGACGCATATTGTAGGGACAACTGCTGACGGCGAAGAGATAAAGAAGGTTCGTCGGTCTCAATGTAAAGACTCTGGACCGGTGAAGTGCGGAAGGCTCCCGTGCAAACACGGAGAGCCTGATGATGGAGGGGATCCAGCACCTTCACCACCGAATCCCGGGCCGAGTCGTACACCTGGGATCCGTAGTCCAGTTTCGATCGGACAAGTGCACGGTACAGGCGGAGCAAAGAACATCGGTCCGCCCCCCAAGAGAGGGAGGAGAGGACCTTGACGATGTTCAATGCCCGCGTGCACTTGGACCTGAGATGACGTATGTGAGATAAAAAGGTCAATTTCCGATCGAATATGAGACCGAGAAACTTGGTCTCCGCCACAACTGGAATGATGTTACCCCCGAGCCGCAGCTCGGGATCCAGGTGAAGATTACGCTTGTGGCAAAAGTGCACACAAGCGGTCTTCTGTGGGGAGAACCGAAACCCGTTTGCCGTCGCCCAAACCGAAAGATTGTTCAGGGCAATTTGCAGTTGTCTTTCAATGACCCTCATGCTGGAAGATGAGCAAAAGATGCTAAAGTCATCAACATAGAGGGCATTGCCTACTGATGGAGGAAGTTGTCTAGTTATAGAATTAATCTTGACAGCGAAAAGCGTAACACTCAGAACGCAGCCTTGTGGCACCCCCTGTTCTTGGGGGTACGGCCGCGACAGAGTGTTACCGACACGGACACGAAAAGAGCGTGTCGATAAGAAGTTGGAGATGAAGATCGGCATGTGACCTCTGAAGCCGAAGCTGTGGAGGTCACGAAGAATGCCGAATCTCCAAGCCGTGTCGTACGCTTTTTCGACGTCGAAGAAAATTGACACCAGATGCTCTCTTCTTAAAAAAGAATATCTGATAGCCGATTCGAGGCGTATCAGATGGTCAAGAGTTGACCGTTGCCTGCGAAAGCCACACTGGGTGTTGGAAAGAAGGTTGTGATGTTCTAAATACCAGATGAGTCTGGCATTTACCATTCTTTCCAACACCTTGCACACACAGCTCGTCAATGCGATGGGACGATAATTGGAAGGAATCTTGGGATCTTTGCCTGGCTTGGGGAAGGCCAAGACTATGGCCTCCCGCCAGGAGTCCGGAAACTGCTCCTCGAGAAAAATGCGATTGAAGAGATGGAGTAGCCGATCCTTACTCGATGGTGAAAGATGTTGGAGCATGGCATAATGGACATTGTCCGGCCCGACAGCAGAGGCACGAGAAGAGTGCAGAGCAAGGCGAAGCTCCTCCACTGTGAATGGCCTGTTGTAAGGCTCCAGGCCATTCGATGGAAAGACAGCGGAGAGCGCTCCGCCCTGCCCTTCTGGGCCAGAAACTCGGGGGAGTAAGAGGAAGATGAAGAGATGGAAGAGAATGACTCCCCCAGAGTGTCGGCAATTGCTTTGGGATCAGCAATTGCCACACACAATGGGCTAAATGGCCAGGTCACAAGGAACCCGAAGGCTCAGAGAAGGTTTCGGAAAGGGGAACTACTCGACAGCATTGAGAGACAAATAGTAGCCTCCCGTCAAAGTCATCCAGCGTATTCTGTAACTTCGAGGTGTTTTCCCTCTGAGGGGTACTTTTTTGCACACAATGGGCTAAATGGCCAGGTCACAAGGAACCCGAAGGCTCAGAGAAGGTTTCGGAAAGGGGACCTACTCGACAGCATTGAGAGACAAATAGTAGCCTCCCGTCAAAGTCATCCAGCGTATTCTGTAACTTCGACGTGTTTTCCCTCTGAGGGGTACTTTTTTGCACACAATGGACTAAATGGCCAGGTCACAAGGAACCCGAAGGCTCAGAGAAGGTTTCGGAAAGGGGACCTACTCGACAGCATTAAGAGACAAATAGTAGCCTCCCGTCAAAGTCATCCAGTGTATTCTGTAACTTCGAGGTGTTTTCCCTCTGAGGGGTACTTTTTTGCGCACAATGGGCTAAATGGCCAGGTCACAAGGAACCCGAAGGCTCAGAGAAGGTTTCGGAAAGGGGACCTACTCGACAGCATTGAGAGACAAATAGTAGCCTACCGTCAAAGTCATCCAGCGTATTCTGTAACTTCGAGGTGTTTTCCCTCTGAGGGGTACTTTTTTGCACACAATGGGCTAAATGGCCAGGTCACAAGGAACCCGAAGGCTCAGAGAAGGTTTCGGAAAGGGGCCGTACTCGACAGCATTGAGAGACAAATAGTAGCCTCTCGTCAAAGTAATCCAGCGTATTCTGTAACTTCGAGGTGTTTTCCCTCTGAGGGGTACTTTTTTGCGCACAATGGGCTAAATGGCCAGGTCACAAGGAACCCGAAGGCTCAGAGAAGGTTTCGGAAAGGGGACCTACTCGACAGCATTGAGAGACAAATAGTAGCCTCCCGTCAAAGTCATCCAGCGTATTCTGTAACTTCGAGGTGTTTTCCCTCTGAGGGGTACTTTTTTGCACACAATGGGCTAAATGGCCAGGTCACAAGGAACCCGAAGGCTCAGAGAAGGTTTCGGAAAGGGGACCTACTCGACAGCATTAAGAGACAAATAGTAGCCTCCCGTCAAAGTCATCCAGTGTATTCTGTAACTTCGAGGTGTTTTCCCTCTGAGGGGTACTTTTTTGCGCACAATGGGCTAAATGGCCAGGTCACAAGGAACCCGAAGGCTCAGAGAAGGTTTCGGAAAGGGGACCTACTCGACAGCATTGAGAGACAAATAGTAGCCTCCCGTCAAAGTCATCCAGCGTATTCTGTAACTTCGAGGTGTTTTCCCTCTGAGGGGTACTTTTTTGCACACAATGGGCTAAATGGCCAGGTCACAAGGAACCCGAAGGCTCAGAGAAGGTTTCGGAAAGGGGACCTACTGGACAGCATTGAGAGACAAATAGTAGCCTCTCGTCAAAGTCATCCAGCGTATTCTGTAACTTCGAGGTGTTTTCCCTCTGAGGGGTACTTTTTTGCACACAATGTGCTAAATGGCCAGGTCACAAGGAACCCGAAGGCTCAGAGAAGGTTTCGGAAAGGGGACCTACTCGACAGCATTGAGAGACAAATAGTAGCCTCCCGTCAAAGTAATCCAGCGTATTCTGTAACTTCGAGGTGTTTTCCCTCTGAGGGGTACTTTTTTGCGCACAATGGGCTAAATGGCCAGGTCACAAGGAACCCGAAGGCTCAGAGAAGGTTTCGGAAAGGGGACCTACTCGACAGCATTGTGAGACAAATAGTAGCCTCCCGTCAAAGTCATTCAGCGTATTCTGTAACTTCGAGGTGTTTTCCCTCTGAGGGGTACTTTTTTGCACACAATGGGCTAAATGGCCAGGTCACAAGGAACCCGAAGGCTCAGAGAAGGTTTCGGAAAGGGGACCTACTCGACAGCATTGAGAGACAAATTGTAGCCTCCCGTCAAAGTCATCCAGCGTATTCTGTAACTTCGAGGTGTTTTGCCTCTGAGGGGTACTTTTTTGCACGCAATGGGCTAAATGGCCAGGTCACAAGGAACCCGAAGGCTCAGAGAAGGTTTCGGAAAGGGGACCTACTCGACAGCATTGAGAGACAAATAGTAGCCTCTCGTCAAAGTAATCCAGCGTATTCTGTAACTTCGAGGTGTTTTCCCTCTGAGGGGTACTTTTTTGCGCACAATGGGCTAAATGGCCAGGTCACAAGGAACCCGAAGGCTCAGAGAAGGTTTCGGAAAGGGGACCTACTCGACAGCATTGTGAGACAAATAGTAGCCTCCCGTCAAAGTCATTCAGCGTATTCTGTAACTTCGAGGTGTTTTCCCTCTGAGGGGTACTTTTTTGCACACAATGGGCTAAATGGCCAGGTCACAAGGAACCCGAAGGCTCAGAGAAGGTTTCGGAAAGGGGACCTACTCGACAGCATTGAGAGACAAATAGTAGCCTCCCGTCAAAATAATCCAGTGTATTCTGTAACTTCGAGGTGTTTTCCCTCTGAGGGGTACTTTTTTGCACACAATGTGCTAAATGGCCAGGTCACAAGGAACCCGAAGGCTCAGAGAAGGTTTCGGAAAGGGGACCTACTCGACAGCATTGAGAGACAAATAGTAGCCTCCCGTCAAAGTCATTCAGCGTATTCTGTAACTTCGAGGTGTTTTCCCTCTGAGGGGTACTTTTTTGCACACAATGGGCTAAATGGCCAGGTCACAAGGAACCCGAAGGCTCAGAGAAGGTTTCGGAAAGGGGACCTACTCGACAGCATTGAGAGACAAATTGTAGCCTCCCGTCAAAGTCATCCAGCGTATTCTGTAACTTCGAGGTGTTTTCCCTCTGAGGGGTACTTTTTTGCACACAATGTGCTAAATGGCTAGGTCACAAGGAACCCGAAGGCTCAGAGAAGGTTTCGGAAAGGGGACCTACTCGACAGCATTGAGAGACAAATAGTAGCCTCCCGTCAAAATAATCCAGCGTATTCTGTAACTTCGAGGTGTTTTCCCTCTGAGGGGTACTTTTTTGCGCACAATGGGCTAAATGGCCAGGTCACAAGGAACCCGAAGGCTCAGAGAAGGTTTCGGAAAGGGGACCTACTCGACAGCATTGTGAGACAAATAGTAGCCTCCCGTCAAAGTCATTCAGCGTATTCTGTAACTTCGAGGTGTTTTCCCTCTGAGGGGTACTTTTTGCACACAATGGGCTAAATGGCCAGGTCACAAGGAACCCGAAGGCTCAGAGAAGGTTTCGGAAAGGGGACCTACTCGACAGCATTGAGAGACAAATTGTAGCCTCCCGTCAAAATCATCCAGCGTATTCTGTAACTTCGAGGTGTTTTCCCTCTGAGGGGTACTTTTTTGCACGCAATGGGCTAAATGGCCAGGTCACAAGGAACCCGAAGGGTCAGAGAAGGTCTCGGAAAGGGGACCTACTCGACAGCATTGAGAGACAAATAGTAGCCTCTCGTCAAAGTAATCCAGCGTATTCTGTAACTTCGAGGTGTTTTCCCTCTGAGGGGTACTTTTTTGCGCACAATGGGCTAAATGGCCAGGTCACAAGGAACCCGAAGGCTCAGAGAAGGTTTCGGAAAGGGGACCTACTCGACAGCATTGTGAGACAAATAGTAGCCTCCCGTCAAAGTCATTCAGCGTATTCTGTAACTTCGAGGTGTTTTCCCTCTGAGGGGTACTTTTTTGCACACAATGGGCTAAATGGCCAGGTCACAAGGAACCCGAAGGCTCAGAGAAGGTTTCGGAAAGGGGACCTACTCGACAGCATTGAGAGACAAATTGTAGCCTCCCGTCAAAGTCATCCAGCGTATTCTGTAACTTCGAGGTGTTTTCCCTCTGAGGGGTACTTTTTTGCACACAATGGGCTAAATGGCCAGGTCACAAGGAACCCGAAGGCTCAGAGGAGGTTTCGGAAAGGGGACCTACTCGACAGCATTGAGAGACAAATAGTAGCCTCCCGTCAAAGTCATCCAGCGTATTCTGTAACTTCGAGGTGTTTTCCCTCTGAGGGGTACTTTTTTGCACACAATGGGCTAAATGGCCAGGTCACAAGGAACCCGAAGGCTCAGAGGAGGTTTCGGAAAGGGGACCTACTCGACAGCATTGAGAGACAAATAGTAGCCTCCCGTCAAAGTCATCCAGCGTATTCTGTAACTTCGAGGTGTTTTCCCTCTGAGGGGTACTTTTTTGCACACAATGGTCTAAATGACCAGGTCACAAGGAACCCGAAGGCTCAGAGAAGGTTTCGGAAAGGGGACCTACTCGACAGCATTGAGAGACAAATAGTAGCCTCCCGTCAAAATCATCCAGCGTATTCTGTAACTTCGAGGTGTTTTCCCTCTGAGGGGTACTTTTTTGCACACAATGGGCTAAATGGCCAGGTCACAAGGAACCCGAAGGCTCAGAGAAGGTTTCGGAAAGGGGACCTACTCGACAGCATTGAGAGACAAATTGTAGCCTCCCGTCAAAGTCATCCAGCGTATTCTGTAACTTCGAGGTGTCTTCCCTCTGAGGGGTACTTTTTTGCACACAATGGGCTAAATGGCCAGGTCACAAGGAACCCGAAGGCTCAGAGAAGGTTTCGGAAAGGGGACCTACTCGACAGCATTGAGAGACAAATTGTAGCCTCCCGTCAAAGTCATCCAGCGTATTCTGTAACTTCGAGGTGTTTTCCCTCTGAGGGGTACTTTTTTGCACACAATGGGCTAAATGGCCAGGTCACAAGGAACCCGAAGGCTCAGAGGAGGTTTCGGAAAGGGGACCTACTCGACAGCATTGAGAGACAAATAGTAGCCTCCCGTCAAAGTCATCCAGCGTATTCTGTAACTTCGAGGTGTTTTCCCTCTGAGGGGTACTTTTTTGCACACAATGGGCTAAATGGCCAGGTCACAAGGAACCCGAAGGCTCAGAGAAGGTTTCGGAAAGGTGACCTATTCGACAGCATTGAGAGACAAATAGTAGCCTCCCGTCAAAGTCATCCAGCGTATTCTGTAACTTCGAGGTGTTTTCCCTCTGAGGGGTACTTTTTTGCACACAATGGGCTAAATGGCCAGGTCACAAGGAACCCGAAGGCTCAGAGGAGGTTTCGGAAAGGGGACCTACTCGACAGCATTAAGAGACAAATAGTAGCCTCCCGTCAAAGTCATCCAGCGTATTCTGTAACTTCGAGGTGTTTTCCCTCTGAGGGGTACTTTTTTGCACACAATGGTCTAAATGACCAGGTCACAAGGAACCCGAAGGCTCAGAGAAGGTTTCGGAAAGGGGACCTACTCGACAGCATTGAGAGACAAATAGTAGCCTCCCGTCAAAGTCATCCAGCGTATTCTGTAACTTCAAGGTGTTTTCCCTCTGAGGGGTACTTTTTTGCACACAATGGGCTAAATGGCCAGGTCACAAGGAACCCGAAGGCTCAGAGAAGGTTTCGGAAAGGGGACCTACTCGACAGCATTGAGAGACAAATAGTAGCCTCCCGTCAAAGTCATCCAGCGTATTCTGTAACTTCGAGGTGTTTTCCCTCTGAGGGGTACTTTTTTGCACACAATGGTCTAAATGACCAGGTCACAAGCAACCCGAAGGCTCAGAGAAGGTTTCGGAAAGGGGACCTACTCGACAGCATTGAGAGGCAAATAGTAGCCTCCCGTCAAAGTCATCCAGCGTATTCTGGAACTTCGAAGTGTTTTCCCTCTGAGGGGTGCTTTTTTTGCACACAATGGGCTAAATGGCCAGGTCACAAGGAACCCGAAGGCTCAGAGAAGGTTTCGGAAAGGGGACCTACTCGACAGCGTTGAGAGACAAATAGTAGCCTCGTCAAAGTTATCCAGCGTATTCTTTAACTTCGGGTAGTTTTACCTCTGAGGGGTAATTTTTTTGCACACAATGGGCTAAATGGCCGTGTCAAAAGGACTCCGAAGGCTCAGAGAAGGTTTCGGAAAGGGGACCTACTCGACAGCATTGAGAGACAAATAGTAGCCTCCCGTCAAAGTCATCCACCGTATTCTGTAATGGGCTAAATGGCCAGGTCACAAGGACCCCGAAGGCTCAGAGAAGGTTTGGAAAAGGGGACCCCCTGGACAGCTGTTGAGAAAGCCTGCCGTCAAGGTCATCCAACGTATTCTTTAACGTGCACAAGAATATCGTTGCCAGATATATTTTCTCAATTCTGTAATCAACCATAGTGTTCGTTTATTTTTTTGAGCGACTGTACCTCATCAAGTGCTAGCTCACAGGATGCACAATCAAATGACATCCACGCCTACGATTCCTCTTCGAAGTGGGGAGGCAAAAGGCATGCCGTCCCGTCCCCCCTCTCCGTTGCATCTTGTAACTGCTCGCCGCAGCTTCCTGATTTGAGTTGTCGATACCCCGGGCCAGAAAACAAAAAAAGATGAAAGCAAAAATGCTGCTGAAGGTAAACAGACCGAAGACAAACACTTTCCAGAAGGATTGTGTACACAGGAAACAATTCAACAAGAAATTCAAGTAGATTGCAACATCAAGAATCATCGCCGCGAGGGGTCTCTGCAGTTGAGGATTCACTCTCCTTTGGGCAAAGGAGATTCTGATGCATTTATTGCAATGCAAATCTAGGAGTGTATTTCAGTTGAGAAAATATTTAGAATATTTTCGACAGTGTTGAGGACTTTCGTGGAATCATCTGTTGGTTTTGAGATGCAAACGGATTAAGTTGGGTTGTTTTACCTCTGAGCGGCACTTTTTGGCACACCATGGGCTAAATGGCCAGGTTACTTGGACCCCGAAGGCTCAGAGATGGTTAGGGGAGGGGACCCACTGGAACAGCTATTGGGGACAGATCGTAACCTCCCGTCAAGGCCATCCGCCAGTGCGTTCTTTAACGTGCACAGGGTGTGGCTCTCCCGCACACGGGGCCACGGCTTAACGTCCCATCAGACGGACGGCGGCCTTTCCAAGCCCATCGGTGTCCCCTACTGACAGTGGGCAGGACGGGGAATTTTGAGGAGATAAATCTCAACGCTGACCCAGCTGGGGACTCGAACCTGGGAACTAGAGATTACGAGCCTGGCGCGCTACCGACTGAGCCACCCCCGCCCCGAGATGCAAATGGAGTCTAAAATGTTGTCGCTTTGCTTGGTATGCAGAAGAAAAAAGATCAACCTATCAAGGTGGGTTGTTTTCGTTAGTACTTTTTAACACACAGTACACAAAAACTGCCTGATCACAGGGGAATGAGGGTGGCTCAGTTGGTAGCGTTGTCAGACTCGTAAACTGCGAGTTCCTAGGTTCGAGTTCCAGCTGGGCCAGCGTTGAGGTTTATCTCCACAAAACTCCCCTCCCTGCCCACGGTAATTAGGGGATACCGATGGGCTTGGAAAGGCCGCCGTCCGTCGGATTGGACGTTAAGACGTGGTCTAGTGTGGGGAGAGCCATACCCCGTGCACGCTAAAGAACACGCTGGATGGCCTTGACGGGAGGCTACCATCTGTCTCTCAACAGTTATTCCAGTGGGTCCCCTCCTCTAACCTTCTCCGAGTCCTCGGGGTCCTTGTGACCTGGCCATTTAGCCCATTGTGTGCAAAAAAGTGCCGCTCAGAGATAAAACAACCCAACTTGCACTAGGTCAATATACTAGCATTCTCGGGGGGGGGGACCAAAAGGTGGACGAAGGGGGACATAGTTCACTTTGACTCACCTAATATCCGGCCCTGATCCCAAGACAAGTTCCTCTATTCGATTCCGAGTCCTTGGAGGTCGTTGCAAGATGGTCCTCTCTCCCATTTCTCCGAAAAAGAACTGTGCCCTCATATGTAAAACATTCCAATAATCTCATTTTATAGTTAAAGTTTTATGTGTCATGGCGTAAACTTTTATTTATTTTCTGTCATTTTCAGGATTTATATTTAAGAGCATGTTTAAGGTCTGTCGTAAAAACAATTCTGACGATCATTTATTTTCCGATTTTATGGCAAAAAAAAATTATGAAATGTTGCAGGACTAGCATACGATGAATTTTCATGGCATGACTCAAAAACATTTTTTTATTTGAAATTGATTTCTTTCAGAAACAGAAATCTTAAAGATCTGGTTTCGTCTAAAAATCCTCGTCGTCATAGGAACAATAAAATCATTACGACTTAGAAAAGTTGACTCTTCCAGAAAATGGTAGAAAGTCGTTTTCACTGGCCTCCATTGCAGACGGTTTATGACTCCCAGAAAAGAGTAATAGATGTTCCATTTGAGTCAGAATGTCTGAACTTTCTCTGTCATTAAATTTTTATTGGTGGCTTTCCTCTACACAAATGCAATCATTATTATTTCTTTTTTTTTATAAAACAGGATCTTAATGTTTGGAGACTCTCTTCCCAGAAAGTTGTCGCCCCGGATGGTCGGATGCAAGACATAAAAATCCAGACGAAGATAAACAGAAAATATGAATGAATAGTCGTTTGATGAATTTACAGATCGATTATAAATGAACCTCGTGTTTCTACCACTGAGAACTACTCCAAGAAGGGGCGGGGGTGGCTTAGTTGGTAGCTCGCCAGGCTCGTAATCTGTAGTTCCCAGGTTCGAGTCCCAGCTGGGTCAGCGTTGAGATTTATCTCCGCAAAAATTCTCCGCGCTGCCCACGGTCAGTAGGAGACACCGATGGGCTTAGAAAGGCCGCCGTCCGTCGGATGGGACGTTAATCCAGGGGCCTGTTTGCGGGAGAGCCACACCCTGTGCACGTTAAAGAACACGCTGGATGGCCTTGACGGGAGGCTACCATCTGTCTCCCAACAGCTGTTCCAGTAGGTCCCTTCCCCCAACCTTCTCTGAGCCTTCGGGTCATTGTGACCTGGCCATTTAGCCCATGGTGTGCAAAAAAGTGCCGCTCAGAGATAAAACAACACAAGGGAATATCTTTGAAGTGTTGCTAATTTCTCTTTCATGACCGTACATCAAAGTCTTTTAAAATGCCCCTTGAAGTGACCTGATTGCCTTTGCAAAGCAGATTCCAAGAAAGGAAGCGACGCGGACTGCACTTCCGGAGCCTTGCCTTCGGGTACTTTCCAGAATGATGATGCTCGGGTGGGGAGGAGGATTACGCCTCCCCCCCCCATCGCACCAATGGAAAGCAAGCACGCATAAATGCGCGCAAAACACTCACAACAGCTAAGACGACACAAAGAACTGACTCACAAAATGCTAGAGCAACTTTGTGCGCTGAAATAGTTACCCGATGTTCTCATATTCGAGTCCCAAATTTGAGGTTTTCTCCGTTAATCCTCCACTATCCCTCAGCGAGAACCCCATCGGTGTCCTCTTTCTCGCTGAGGACATAATAGAGTTTAATGGCCTGGCGGGCTACAGGATATTTCGTGAAAAGTGACCGAAAATTTGAATAAACTAAATATGTTCAATAACCATTCCCAGCCATGGCCGCCCGCAGAAAATTTCCCAGGGTGGGGGGGGGGGGGACAAAGCTTAAAGACAAATAATTACATCAATAAATTTTTATTTAATTATTTTGGTTTTTTTTCACAAGTAGATTACAGAATACAATATTGCATCAATACAAAAACACATACCTAATGCATATATAAATAAAATAAATACCCCGTCAAGCAGCTGCTTGCCACAGAGGTCTGACAGGAGCCTGTCAGTTTATATGCCAAAGTAGAAGATCTGAGAGGATGGCAGGACCTCAGCAGAAAAACGACACATACAACCATGCCTTATCCGGGGCTCGAACCCAGGTCCCTTAGATCAGTAGCCAAGCGTGCTAACCATTCGGCCATGGGACGGCTTCTAATGCATATACATTTACAATATAAAGGAAGCAAGAATTAATTGAAACAAGAATTTTTACTCTATCCCAAGGAGGAGGGGGAGTGCCCCCCCCCCCCCCCCGCGGACGCCAGTGATTCCAGCAGAAACATGTGGTTAGGATTCAATGAATTGTTTGGATTGGTTACTTGTGCGCAGAATTTTTTTGGCACACAGTGGGCTTAAATGGCCGGGTCACAAGGACTCCACTGGGATGGGGGTGGTTCAGTCGATAGCGCGCCAGGTTCGTAATCTGTAGTTCCGAGGTTCGAGTCCCAGCTGGGTCAGCGTTGAGATTTATCTCCGCAAAATTCCCCGCCCTGCCCACGGTCAGTAGGGGACACCGATAGGCTTGGAAAGGCCGCCGTCCGTCGGATGGGACGTTAAGCCGTGACCCTGTGTGCGGGAGAGCCATATCCTGTGCATGTTAAAGAACATGCTAGATGGCCTTGACGGGAGGCTACCATCTGTCTCACAACAGCTGTTCCAGTGGGTCCCCTCCCCCAACCTTCTCTGAACCTTCGGGGTCCATGTGGCCTGGCCATTTAGCCCATTGTGTGCAAAAAAGTGCCGCTCAGAGGTAAAACAGCTGAAGCCAATCTATTGTTAAACAGGTATCACAAACAGGTTTTGTCAAGGAATCGGAATCCAGGCATCTCTGTTGCAACTATTTGTTTCATTTCTTACCCTTAGTGATTTAAATGATCAGCAAATTTGTCATTCAACGGAATTTTATTCTACAGATGTCGCCACTTTACCTGACTGAAATTCATCTTTTCATTCTGAAATTATTCATTTTATCTCATCGTAAAATTACTCACATTTCATCAATTTCTGAATTCGAAAAGTACCGAAATTCTTTACATCTAGGAATTCGAATTTCGAGGGTCGTTAAACAGATCTTTATTACAAATGCAACGGAAGAAAACTTGTTTACTGTAAAAGCAACAAAGCACGGGTAGTTTTACCTCTGAGCAGTACTTTTTTGCATACCATGGGCTAAATGGCCAGGTCACAAGGACCCCGATGGCTCAGAGAAGGTTGGGGGAGGGGACCCACTGGAACAGCTGTTGGGAGACAGATGGTAGCCTCCCGTCAAGGCCATCCAGCGTGTTCTGTAATGTGCACAAGGTATGGATCTCCTGCACATGGGGCCACGGCTTAACGTCCCATCCGACGGACGGCGGTCTTTCCAAGGCCATCGTTGTACCCAACGGACCAAATGCAGGCCAGGTTGTTTTGCGGTGATAAATCTCAACGCTGACCCGGCTGGGACTCGAACCTGGGAACTTCAGATTACGAGTCTGACGCGCTACTGACTGTGCCCCCCCCCCCTCCCCCAGGTCACAAGGACCTCGAGGGGTCAGAGATTTGGGGGAGGGAACCCACTGGATTTCTGTTGAGAGACAGACGGTATCCTCCCGTCAAGGGCATCCAGCGTATTCTTTAACGTTCTCAGGATATGGCTCTCCCACACACGGGGCCACGGCTTAATGTCCCATCCGATGGCCTTTAAGAAGCCCATCGGTATCGCCTACGGACCGTGGGCAGGGGGGGGGAGAGTTTTGCGGAGATAAATCTCAACGCTGGCCCAGCTGGGACTCGAACCTGGGAACTATACATTACGAGCCTGGCACGCTACCGACTGAGCAGTCTTCGCCCCCAAGAAGGGGGGGGGGGCGTGAAATTCTCAGATTCATTCTCAAACCCTTAGTGATAGCGACCTCTCAGTAGTTCAGTGATCTACAGGTAACGCACGTTTCTTGTAACGTATTCCTCGCTTAGATTTCTTAAAGCCTGCCCTCTTCTCAGTAGCTGTTTATTAGAATTTGCTTTGTGCATCTTGCTCACTTGGCATTACTTTGCACGGGTATAGTTGGGTTGTTTTACCTCTGAGCGGCACTTTTTTGCACACCATGGGCTAAATGGCCAGGTCATAAGGACCCCGAAGGCTCAGAGACGGTTGGGGGAGGGGATACACTGGAACAGCTGTTGGGAGACAGATGGTAGCCTCCCGTTAAGGCCATCCAGCGTGTTCTTTAACGTGCACAGGGTATGGCTCTCCCGTACACGGAGCCACGGCTTAACGGCCCATCCGACGGACGGCGGCCTTTCAAAGCCCATCTCACGGGTATGTGTAGCAGGTTTTAGAATGTCTAAGGATTTCTTTTTCTTTTGTGACACTTTTTAAAACTTTTTTCGTAACTGATAAGCTGCTTTATTTTTTAACATTTATTTTTTTCCTTGCATTTTATTTTTAGTCTACTAAAAAGAGAAAGGAAATCATGTCGATTCCAAAGAGATAAGAAACTGAGCATAACCATGATTCGAAAGTTAGGCTGCAATGATTGAATGAAACATCATGGGAAAAAAATTCAAATGAAATTTCATCGCATATTTAAATTTTTTATGGTTTTGCATTATTTCACATCTTTAAGTTGAAAAATATCAGAAAGACTCCAGCTAATTTTAAAAACTAAATGATCTACAACATCTCGTCCACTCTTCTGCTGAAGGGTTAAAGCAACTGCCTGAAAGCATTTTACAAATTTTCGGCTGCTGCCCTATCACTTTTTCTGATTACCCACCAATTTAATATTCGTTTTTAACTGTATGTAAAAATTCTCTGTTAAAAATCATACACCTGGAAATTAATGACTTAACATTAACGTATCCTCTGGTACACTGTTTATTAAATTTTTTTCCACAAGTGATGTATGAATTTTAACCCTACTTCTTATCTTCCTCTCCAAAACTTCGGCATTCCATGTGAAATTACTCCTAGCAATTTACTGATTTCCATAAATTAAGCAAAAGCCCTCTGTTAAGTGAATGGGAAGCTAACGTCAAAGCTCTATAACTTCTAAAATAAGTTTTTTGGTTTAGAAAAATGTGATTGCAGATAAAGATCTCAATCCAATAAATCAATATCTCGATTTTCAACAATATTCGTTGAGTATTTAATGAGTTATGGAAGCTTGAATATTTAGGACAAAAATTGACTTCAGAAGTTAATTAAAACTTAGTAATAAGTACTATATCAAAGTATTTAATAAAATAAGTTTGTATTTTAGAACTTTGTGCAAAGAATTCTTTCACTATTCTTCAGTTTTGTATAAGTTTCTTAAGACTGGCATTGCTGTTGTTAAATATTCAAACTTCGATAACTCATTAAATGCTGAACGAATATTGTTGAAAATCGAGATGTTGATTTATTTGATTGAGATCTTTATCTGTAATCACACTTTTCTAAATAAAAATTTTTATTTTAGACGTTATAGAGCGTGAAGATAGCTTCCCATTGACTTAATATTGGTTTCCATAAATTAAGAAAAATCCCTGTGTTAAGTGAATGGGAAGCTAACGTCAAAGCTCTATAACTTCTAAAATAAGAATTTTTGTTTTGGAAAATGTGACAGCAGATAAAGATCTCAATCAAATAAATCAATATCTCGATTTTCAACAATATTCGTTCAGTATTTAATGAGTTATGGAAGTTTCAATATTTAACAACAGCAATGCCAGTCTTAAGAAACTTATACAAAACTGAAGAATAGTGAAAGAATTCTTTACAGAAAGTTCTAAAGTACAAACTTATTTTATTAAACACTTTGATACAATACTTATTATTAAGTTTTAATTAACTTCTGAAGTCAATTTTTGTCCTAAATATTCAAACTTCCATAATTCATTAAATACTGAACGAATATTGTTGAAAATTGAGATATTGATTTATTGGATTGAGATCTTTATCTGCAATTACGTTTTTCTAAACCAAAAAAACTTATTTTAGAAGTTATAGAGCTTTGACGTTAGCTTCCCATTCACTTAACATAGAGATTTTCCTTAATTAACGGAAACCAATGTAGTTCTTATAACTTAGTCTCAGAGAAAGAACAGTTAGCACAAAAATACATCACCTTAGAACGTCAATATAAAACACAAGACAAATATCTCATGGACGCTAATCTGGAGATAACAGCTATGAAAATGTGAATTAATATTTTTGGAATTTGAAGACCCCACGTGGACAATTTCAGCTTAGTGCAATCAAAATTTATTTCCTACACCTCAATTTCAACATAACCGAAAATCATTATTTCGAAATAACATAACGTCCCTCCATCATTTCGAACTGCACTGGCCAAAGGTTCTGGTTTCGACATCGCTTCGTAGATCATATTGCTCATCCTTAATTATCCTCTCTGATGTCTTTTCCTGCGTCTGCTAGTAAAGAATCTCTTGGAGCAAAATGAAGAAACGAAGAAAAAAACAACATTCGTTTCCCCGCTCAGAAACAAATTTCCATATCGTCTAGACATGGGCGACCTCTGCTGAAACAAACGTGTCATCCACCCATGGCGCCCCAGACAGCTGAATAGGGCCAGATATATATGGTCGACGATTTGCGCTTCGACACTGTTCTTCCCACCCCCTCCTATCTCCCCAACCCCACCAATCGGTTCTGTCTCCCCCCATACGAAACAGAGAGAAATCTTTAAGCCTCCTTGCACATAACACGATCAATTCTGATTATCCGACGGCTTACCCGTGTAAACGACACTGTCGTAGATTACGACCCAAAATCTCTAATATCGTTTTGCCACCGTCTGCGTTTATCATCATAAATCGGTAAAGTCTGTCTTCTGTGCCCTCGCTCTATCAGTCGCTTTGGTACGAATCTAATATCTGAAAGGGGAATCGAAAATTTCATCTTTGGCCAACAACTCTCTTTGAGATGATGAAATAACTCTTCTCTAGTTGGTCAATGTTTTCCTTACTTCCGATTCGCCGCGTCGTGTGTGAATCAGTCGGCCTTGGGGGGAGAGGGATACGGAGGGGAGTGAAAGTCTGCGACTACAGAAAAGCGAGCCACGATTTGTCGGCGACAGGCGTTAGCAAACAATTTACTGTGCGTTGTGAGAAGCCAATTTTTTGATGCATTATCATCCAACACTTTCGCTGTTACGACGAGTTATGGTGAATCTCAGGAAAGGTCACCTTTACTCAGAGTGTTAGTCAGCGGTTATGTTTTTTTGTTCTTTCTCTGCAATAAACGATGTATTTGGCCAAACAGGAGACAAAAAAAAAGAAGAATATGTCGGTCCAAAGTAAGTTCTCTAGCAACTGCAGAAGTTGTTGATCTTTTACTTTCGGCTGAAATAAAACAGGAAATCAAAAAAATACGGGAAACTTTTTCTTGTTTTAAAAGTCCTGTTCGTTTCACGTCCTTTGTCAAGAAATCAACTAATATAATAAAGGCTCAATTTTTGTTTTTTTATTAAAAACCGATCTACTTTATAAGAAGGGTAAAATAGTAGGTGGCGAAATTACGATTGATTTCCATGCACCAGAAATTTAATAAATATTAGAAAGCTATAAAAATATATTTCATAGCTTTCATACTAAATATTGTTTTTTTTACGGCGAAATAAAATGTTTAATGGAGTTTTTTTTTATCTTAAATGATATTTGGCACCGAAAAAACATTTTTTTTACGATAAAACAATTATTTGATAACATCGTTCGACAATATTTTTACCCGACTTCCAACTGATTCTCACTCGTCATTTGTCAGTTTCTCAGTTTATAGGTTTGTCTGTTTGTGTGTTTGTAGAAACAGTTGTTCCATCATATCCTTCGAACTAAACGGTCAGACTTAATGATTTATGTACGAAATCAAAGCTTATAACGCATTCATTAATAAATAAGAAAAAAAAAAAGGTTTCTTAGGTTGTTTTACCTCTGAGCGACCCTTTTTTTTGCACACAATGGATTAAATGTCCAGGTGACAAGGGTTGGGTTAGGTTGTTTTACCTCTGAGCGGCACGTTTTTGCACACAATATGCTAAATGGCCAGGTCACAAAGACCCCGAAGGCTGAGAAAAGGTTGGGGGAGGGGACCCATTGGAACAGCTGTTGGGAGACAGATGGTAGCCTCCCGTCAAGGCCATCCAGTGTGTTCTTTAACGTTGGGTTGTTTTATCTCTGAGCGACACTTTTTTGCACACAATATGCTAAATGGCCAGGTCACAAAGACCCCGAAGGTTCAGAGAAGGTTGGGGGAGGAGACCCATTAGAACAGCTGTTGGGAGACAGATGGTAGCCTCCCGTCAAGGCCATCCAGCGTGTTCTTTAACGTTGGGTTGTTTTATCTCTGAGCGACACTTTTTTGCACACAATATGCTAAATGGCCAGGTCATAAAGACCCCGAAGGTTCAGAGAAGGTTGAGGGAGGTGACCCATTGGAACAGCTGTTGGGAGACAGATGGTAGCCTCCTGTCAAGGCCATCTAGCGTGTTCTTTAACGTGCACACGGCTTAACGTCCCATCTGAAGGACGGCGGCCCTTCTAAGCACATCGGTGTTCCCTACTGACCGTGGGTAGGGCGGGGGAATTTTGCGAAGATAAATCTCAACGCTTACCCAGCTGGGACTCGAACCTGGGAATTGCAGTTTACGAGCCTGGCGCGCTACCAACTGAACCGCCCCCGCCCCTTTTGGTTTAGGAGAGTTTATCAAAAAAAAGTTTTACCGATATTCGTTTGACGTAAGTTGTTAAGAAACAAAAGACACAAAGCACACAATATGACCGTAACCGTGCGACGAAATGAGAATCGAATCAGCCATGTTTCGTCTGCAGTTGCAAAGGAAATGAATCCAAAACAAGACATTCCATAAAGATAAAGACGAAAGAAGTATTTTGGTGTATTTCCTGAAAGCATTTCGCTTTCTTGTCTTCGACACAAGAAGGAATTTCGGCAGAAGAAAAATTAGTAGTAAATGGCACCTTAGTTAAGATTGACTTGCTGCAAACGCTTGCACTTATCGTTAATGCTCGTGCAAAGGCAACGTTATGATCGCTCGAGCTTCTGATGTCCGCTTCGTAGGAGGTGGAACTTCTTCCCGCGAAATTGTTTTTCAGGGTGACTTGTTTGTAGACACAAAATGTTATTGCTCTTTTCAGAACAAAGTATTGCAGGCATTTGGATTTGCTTGGTAAAACGTTACGCTAAAACACCAAGCGATATTTTTTGAAACGAGAGGCGCCACCATAATTGGCCGATCATCTCTGGGTAATATTATTGTGATTGTATTTTATTTCTGTGCTTTTCACATATACTAGGTGTCCAGAAATAATGGTGTTTTGAAAAGTTGGGTTGGGTTGTTTTACTTCTGAGCGGCACTTTTTTGCACACCATGGGCTAAATGGCCAGGTCACATGGACCCCGAAGGCTTAGAGAAGGTTGGGGGAGGGGACCCACTGGAACAGCTGTTCGGAGATAGATGGTAGCTCCCGTCAAAGTAGGGGGCGGGGGTGGCTCAGTCGGTAGCGCGCCAGGTTCGCAATCTTCGAGTCCCAACTGGGTCAGCGTTGAGATTTATTTCCGCAAAATTCCCCGCCCTGCCCACGGTCAGTACGGGACATCGATGGGCTTGGAAAGGCCGCCGTCCGTCGGATGGGACGTTAAGCCGTGACCCCATGTGTGGGAGAGTCATACCCTGTGCACGTTAAAGAACACGCTGGATGGCCTTGACGGGAGGCTACCATCTGTCTCCCAACAGCTGTTCCAGTAGGTCCCCGTCCCCAACCTTCTCTGAGCCTTCGGGTCATTGTGACCTGGCCATTTAGCCCATGGTGTGCAAAAAAGTGCCGCTCGGATGTAAAACAATCCAACACAATCAGGGCCTGATTCATTAAACATTTAGAGAATTAAGAAGTTTAAATATTTAACAGCTAAAATCACCATAAGATTTTTTCTCAAGATCTGATCAAAACAGAATAATAATTGTTTTATCTAACAGTTTCTCAGAATAATTTTACACTTAGAAGGTCTCCTAATAATTATTTCAATGTTTCGTCAATTTCTATGACCCTTTTTTTAAGAAATGATGCTGATATTAAATACTCCTATCTTCCAATTGCTTATTCCAACTTTAAGGAATCTCTTTAAATACTGAACGAATATTGCTCAAATTCAAGATTTTTATAGGCTTTTTCAGATCTTTTACACTAGCATCTATTTTACACGTGGTGAGAAAGGGAGATAATGATCTTGGAAAAGACTACCGTCTATAAGAATGTTTGGCCGTGGCCGCTTATGACCGTTAACCCCTGATCCATTTATATCCCGTCCTTTTCATGATAGGGGGGGGGGGGGAGTGGCTAAGTCGGTAGCGCGCCAGGCTCGTAATCTGCAGTTCCCAGGTTCGAGTCCCAGCTGAGTCAGAGTTGAGATTTATCTCCGCAGAACTCCCCACTTTGTCCACGATCAGTAGGGGACACCGATGGGCTTGGAAATGCCGTCGTCCGTCGGTTGGGATGTTAAGCCGTGGCCCCGTGTGCGGGAGATCCATACCTTGTGCACGTTAAAGAACACGCTGGGTGGCCTTGACGGGTGGCTATCATCTGTCTCCCAACAGTTGTTCCAGTGGGTCTCCTCCCCCAACCTTCTCTGAGCCTTCGGGGTCCTTGTGACCTGGCCATTTAGCCCATGGTGTGCAAAAAAGTGCCGCTCAGAGGTAAAACAACCCAACCCGCATATGGGCCACAGCTTAACGTCCCATCCGACGGACGGCGGCCTTTCCAAGGCCATCGTTGTACCCAACGGACCAAATGCAGGTCAGGTTGTTTTGCGGTGATAAATCTCAACGCTGACCCAACTGGGACTCGAACCTGGGAATTGCAGATTACGACCCTCGCCCGCTACCGACTGAGCCACCCTCGACAACTCTCAGATGTAAAACAATCGGATTCTGTATTAAAAATTTTTAAAGGGGAAAACGATTTGAAAATTTTTAAAGCTTAATGAAAAAAACTTTCAAATAAATTTTAATTTTAATCGTTTAGTGCGAGATAAATAAGAGAGACACGAAAAATAAATAACGCGAAGTCAGATTGAAAAGAATCCGAGTCAACAATTTAATATTCAGAAAGTAATACCAACGCTCAGAATAATTTATTAAAAAAGCAAGTTTCCCATGTCTGAAGCGATCAAGAACTCTTCAGAAACGTCTAGAACTCTCCAGACAAATGAAACCTAACTAATTCTTTATCAACTCTGAAGGGATGTTTTCATAAATATCCTTTAAAGTGCTTAAAAAGAAGAAGAGATTTTTATAAGAGTATGTAATTCAATCTGATGAAGAAAAACGATAAACCGATGAAATAGGGAGGGAAATAAGAAACCGATCATTTCACTTTTATGAAATTAATGACAGCTTGGCGGGATTTCCCATTAATCTTATGAAAATTTGGTTTTGCAAGTCTAGCTTAACACTAATATAAAATGACGTTGGGTTGTTTTACCTCAGAGCGGTACTTTTTTGCACACCATGGGCTAAATGGCCAAGTCTCATGAACCCCGAAGGCTCAGTGAAGGTTGGGGGAGGGTACCCACTGAAATAGCTGTTGGGAGACAGATGGTAGCCTCCCGTCAAGTCCATCCAGCGTGTTCTTTAACGTTGGGTTGTTTTATCTCTGAGCGGCACTTTTTTGCACACCATGGGCTAAATGGTCAGGTTGGGTTGTTTCACCTCTGAGCGGCACTTTTTTGCACACCATGGGCTAAACGGCTAGGTCACATGGTCCCCGAAGGCTCAGAGAAGGTTGGGGGAGGGGACCCACTGGAACAGCTGTTGGGAGACAGATGGTAGCCTCCCGTCAAGTCCATCCAGCGTGTTCTTTAACGTTGGGTTGTTTTACCTCTGAGCGGCACTTTTTTGCACACCATGGGCTAAACGGCTAGGTCACATGGTCCCCGAAGTCTCAGAGAAGGTTGGGGGAGGGGACCCACTGGAACAGCTGTTGGGAGACAGATGGTAGCCTCCCGTCAAGTCCATCCAGCGTGTTCTTTAACGTTGGGTTGTTTTACCTCTGAGCGGCACTTTTTTGCACACCATGGGCTAAACGGCTAGGTCACATGGTCCCCGAAGGCTCAGAGAAGGTTGAGGGAGGGGACCCACTGGAACAGCTGTTGGGAGACAGATGGTAGCCTCCCGTCAAGTCCATCCAGCGTGTTCTTTAACGTTGGGTTGTTTCACCTGTGAGCGGCACTCTTTTGCACACCATGGGCTAAACGGCTAGGTCACATGGTCCCCGAAGGCTCAGAGAAGGTTGGGGGAGGGGACACACTGGAACAGCTGTTGGGAGACAGATGGTAGCCTCCCGTCAAGTCCATCCAGCGTGTTCTTTAACGTTGGGTTGTTTTATCTCTGAGCACTTTTTTGCACACCATGGGCTAAATGGCCAGGTTGGGTTGGGTTGTTTCACCTCTGAGCGGCACTTTTTTGCACACCATGGGCTAAACGGCCAGGTCACATGGACCCCGAAGGCTCAAAGAAGGTTGGGGGAAGGTACCCACTGAAACAGCTGTTGGGAGACAGATGGTAGCCTCCCGTCAAGTCCATCCAGCGTGTTCTTTAACGTTGGGTTGTTTTATCTCTGAGCTTCACTTTTTTGCACACCATGGGCTAAATGGCCAGGTTGGGTTGTTTCACCTCTGAGCGGCACTTTTTTGCACACCATGGACTAAACGGCTAGGTCACATGGTCCCCGAAGGCTCAGAGAAGGTTGAGGGAGGGGACCCACTGGAACAGCTGTTGGGAGACAGATGGTAGCCTCCCGTCAAGTCCATCCAGCGTGTTCTTTAACGTTGGGTTGTTTCACCTGTGAGCGGCACTCTTTTGCACACCATGGGCTAAACGGCTAGGTCACATGGTCCCCGAAGGCTCAGAGAAGGTTGGGGGAGGGGACACACTGGAACAGCTGTTGGGAGACAGATGGTAGCCTCCCGTCAAGTCCATCCAGCGTGTTCTTTAACGTTGGGTTGTTTTATCTCTGAGCACTTTTTTGCACACCATGGGCTAAATGGCCAGGTTGGGTTGGGTTGTTTCACCTCTGAGCGGCACTTTTTTGCACACCATGGGCTAAACGGCCAGGTCACATGGACCCCGAAGGCTCAAAGAAGGTTGGGGGAAGGTACCCACTGAAACAGCTGTTGGGAGACAGATGGTAGCCTCCCGTCAAGTCCATCCAGCGTGTTCTTTAACGTTGGGTTGTTTTATATCTGAGCTTCACTTTTTTGCACACCATGGGCTAAATGGCCAGGTTGGGTTGTTTCACCTCTGAGCGGCACTTTTTTGCACACCATGGACTAAACGGCTAGGTCACATGGTCCCCGAAGGCTCAGAGAAGGTTGGGGGAGGGGACCCACTGGAACAGCTGTTGGGAGACAGATGGTAGCCTCCCGTCAAGTCCATCCAACGTGTTCTTTAACGTTGGGTTGTTTTATCTCTGAGCACTTTTTTGCACACCATGGGCTAAATGGCCAGGTTGGGTTGGATTGTTTCACCTCTGAGCGGCATTTTTTTGCACACCATGGGCTAAACGGCCAGGTCACATGGTCCCCGAAGGCTCAGAGAAGGTTGGGGGAGGGTACCCACTGAAACAGCTGTTGGGAGACAGATGGTAGCCTCCCGTCAAGGCCATCCAGTTTGTTCTTTAACGTTGGGTTGTTTTACCTCTGAGTGGCACTTTTTTACACACCATGGGCTAAATGGCCAGGTCACATGGACCCCGAAGGCTCAGAGAAGGTTGGGGGAGGGTACCCACTGAAATAGCTGTTGGGAGACAGATGGTAGCCTCCCGTCAAGTCCATCCAGCGTGTTCTTTAACGTTGGGTTGTTTTATCTCTGAGCGGCACTTTTTTGCACACCATGGGCTAAATGGCCAGGTTGGGTTGTTTCACCTCTGAGCGGCACTTTTTTGCACACCATGGGCTAAACGGCCAGGTCACATGGTCCCCGAAGGCTCAGAGAAGGTTGGGGGAGGGTACCCACTGAAACAGCTGTTGGGAGACAGATAGTAGCCTCCCGTCAAGGCCATCTAGTTTGTTCTTTAACGTTGGGTTGTTTTACCTCTGAGTGGCACTTTTTTGCACACCATGGGCTAAATGGCCAGGTCACATGGACCCCGAAGGCTCAGAGAAGGTTGGGGGAGGGTACCCACTGAAACAGCTGTTGGGAGACAGATGACCCGTCAAGGCTATCCAGCGTGTTTTTTAACGTGCGCAATCAATGACTCTCTCGCACACGGGGCCACGGTTTAACGTCCCATCCGACGGACGGAGGTGTTTCCTAGCCCGTCGGTATCCCCTATTGATCGTGTAGCAGGGCGGGGAGTTTTGCGAAGATAAATCTCAACGCTGACCCAGCTGGGACTCGAACCTGGGAACTGCAGATTACGAGCCTGGCGCGCTAAAGACTGAGCCACCCCGCCCCTTTCTTCGGTTGGATTGGATATTCACGAAATATTACGAATCACATTTTCGGAACCTTCTTATAGCTGTAATTCCGCCCTCTACCGGTAGAAGAAGATGAAAATTCTAAAATTTGAAACTTACATTGCAAGCGATGTAATTGCATTAAAAATTTGAAATTTTCATTCTGAAATGCGAATGTTATTGTTAGACGCAATTTTTTTGGGTTTGAGCAAAAAATTGCTTGTTTTTAGAGATAAACTGAATTTTTTTGGGGGGTGAGGATTTTGAAAAGTTTAAACGAATATTGCAAACGATCTATTTTGTACTAGAGATTTGATATTTTAGTGGTGGAGTGTGAAGATTAAAGTCCTGACGTTGAGAGCAAAAAAATTGCCCATCCTCACGGTGGGTGGGGGAAAAGTCACTTTTTGTTTTGACAGATTAACGAAAAATTCCTATTAAAGAAACTACTAACGAAATATGATTCATAGTTTTCAAATCCTACAAATGGCCTTAATTTACTGTCGTTAGACGGCGCTAAATGTAGAAAATGTGAAACTTGAAGTAACACAGCAAACGATATATTTATGGTAGAAATTCTGGAGTAGAATGCATTAATGAACAACTGAATAATTGATAATCGTGTATGTGAGTTCAATTTTAATCAATTGCATTTTAATTAACTGATTGCTCCTTATTTCCATAAATTTAGCAAGTAATTTTAAAATTTTCAATAAGAAATAAATAATTTTTATACACATTGAAGTATTTGCCCTTAACAGTAAGGGATAAAAAAATCCAACTTTAAGGGATAAATGAGATATGCTTTTGCCATTTCACAGGGCTTATATTATTTTCTACATTTTTCCAATCACCCATAGGTACGATTTACTGATGTTAAAGGGTGAAAAAATTGGAGAATGAAATCCTTCTTTTTTTTTCTTCAAATGACCATCCTATATTCGACATATATTATCCTTCTACTTACATTTTTATTTACAGCCACAGAACAATGCCTTGCAAGTATAGTTTTCACACAAATACATTAGAACTATTCGGAAAAGGGCAGAACTGCAGAATAGGGTCCTCAGCCGCCATCTTGTTTTATTTCGCCGCCGCGAAAAGTCTGAATGATAAAGTAGTCCGTTCCGCATCTACCTTGAGTTGCGTTTTGAGGATATATATAAATTAAACGATATATATATAAAAGAAATATGCAACGATGCATAGAAAAAAATCATGTTTCTGCACTTAAAAAAAATTACTGAGAATAATCTCATCAAACCAAGATTTTATTAACGGTTATCGCTACAAAATGAACTCTAGTTTCGCACTTAAAAAAAAACCCGAATATTAAACAATTTCATCAGAATTAGATTTTGCTAACTCTTCTTATCGTTAGAGAATAAATCTTCGTTCTGCACTTAAAAAAAGCCCCAAAAATTAATATTCTCATCAAACTAGATTTCATTAACAGCTCTTATGCTAAAGAATAACTCCTTGTTCCTTACTGAAACCCCCCCCACCACCAAAAAAATCCCCAAAAATAAATAATCTCCTCAAAAGATTTTATCAACGCTTATCGCTAAACAATGAAACCTCGTTTCGCACTTAAAAAAGCCCCTAAAATAAATATCAAAAGTAAATTTCCTTAATAACTCTCATCACTAAATAGTCAACTTATGAAAAGCTCCCAAAACAAATAATTTCATTAGAGAGAACTATTCTAAACAGCACATATCAGTCATAAACATTGGAACGTGCGGATGGATATCATATTGAAACTCAACGTTACAGGTTTTCCTGGGGAAAATACATGGCGGCTGAGGACCCTATACTGCAGCGTAGCCCTCATTACCTTTGATGTACACTTCCTTTACAGTAATATCTAAACGAAGTCAACTTCGAATAACGCACTATAAAAACAGACATCAACAACTTAATTACTTAATAGCAATAAGCATTTCAAATGGTCGTACATTACCTAGTAAAGTCCTAGAGAAAGCTTATATGACGTCCTCATATAGAAATTTGCAGTTCCAACAGTGTATTCCTGTTGTTAGAATCGGAGCCCTGGAAACAAGACTTTTGATAATTGTTTGCCAGGAATGGCCTTGTTGTAGTAACATTTTGACAGATCTCAACGAGTGATTTAGTGGTTGAGTTAGACCGCAAACATTGTCAAGGATTTATGATGAATGTAATTTTCTCTGCAATAGCTATCAATTTAACAACACGGCAGAAATAATAATAATAAAAAAAATAAATACCCCCTCAAGCAGCTGCTTGCCACAGAGGTCTGACAGGAGCCTGTCAGTTTATATGCCACAGTAGAAGATCTGAGAGGATGGCAGGACCTGCACAAGCTAATTTTCAAAAAAGCTTTCATGATGAGTCAAGTTTTCCTGCTGTAGTGCCCAATAACAGGAAGAGATGACTTCGCATAACACTTTATTGCTATTATTAATCTCTCTGAATGACATTCTAGAAGAATCCGTTGCAACATTTCCTCCAAGTAAGAAAGTGAAACTTTTCTTTCGCCGCATTAAAATTAGGCATCGGCTTTTCAGTTTCGAAATGAAAGTTCGGGAATTCATCCTGTTACAGAAAAAAAAAATATCATTTAATATCGATAAAATAATATATGATGAGAACATGCCGAAAAATCTAGAAAACAATGATGGCCGGGAGGGGAGAGGGGCAATCAATCGGGGGGAAAGTAAAAGAGGGAGAATGGATTTCCACCATTGAAGTGTATTATCCCTCCATCTATAAAAATTCTTGAAAAATGCGTGAAATAGGCATAAATTTAATCATTTTGTGCCTCAATTACTTTTACTAGGATTCTCTAACATTCACTTTCTCTAGCATTCATCCTCTCTAGTATTCACACTCTCCAGCATTCTCTAGCTTTCATTTTCTCTAACATCCACTCTCACTAGCATTCATCCTCTCTAGCACCCACTCTCTCTAGTATTCATCCTTTCTATCATTTCTCTAGCTTTCATCTTCTCTAGCATCCACTTTCTATAACATTCATCCTCTCTATAATTCTTTTTGCGTTCATCCTCTGTAACATTCCTCCTATCATTCTCTAGCTTTCATCCTCTGTAACTTTCATCCTCTCTAACATCCACTCTCTCTATCATTCTCTAGCTTTCATCCTTTCTAGATACACTCTCTCTAGCATACATCTTCTCTATCATTTTAGCTTTCATTCTCTCTAGCATTCATCTTCTCTAACATCCACTCTCTCTAAAATTCATCCTATCTATCACTCTCTAACGTTCATCCTCTGTAGCATTCCTTTTCTCTGGCATCCACTCTCTCTGACATTTATTCTCTCTATCATTCTCTAGCTTTCATCCTCTCTAGCATTTTCTAATGTTCATACTCTGTAGCATTCATCCTCTCTATCATTCTCTAGCTTTCATCCTTTCTAGATACACTCTCTCTAGCATACATCCTCTTGATCATTTCTTTAGCTTTCACCCTCTCTAGCATTCATCTTCTCTAACATCCACTCTCTCTAAAATTCATCCTATCTATAACTCTCTAACGTTCATCCTCTGTAGCATTCCTCCTCTCTAGCATCCACTCTCTCTGACATTCATCCTCTCTAGCATTTTCTAATGTTCATACTCTGTAGCATTCATCCTCTCTATCATTTTCTAGCTTTCATCCTTTGTAACATTCATCCTCTCTAGCATCCACTCTCTCTATCATTCATCCTCTCTATCATTCTCTAGCTTTCATCCTCTATAGCCTTGTCTAGCTTCCATCCAGAGAAGGATCTTGGGGATCCCTGCCCCCAAAATTCGATCTGGATGAAAACAACCCCATTCGTCCATCATATCTTGTAAAAAGGCGAGTTGTCCCAGTATATTCTTTCACACATGCATTAAAGTTCCTTTGTCAGTGTGTGTTCTTCAGCATACTCAGTTGTTGAATTAAATATCGCCTCTCGGGAACACGTGACGCTCGTTTCCAGAGAGAATCAAAAGTTTAATTTTACCACTTTTTTGCCTTCTCGTATTTGATAAACGACAGCATCTTGGTGCTCATCGGTGTCCCCTTTCTCACAGAGGACACAGTGAGGATCAACGGAGAACATCTCAACGAAAGTGCATTGAGGACTCCAACCTTGAAATAATACAGTTTACGGATCCGACATGACACCGACGACTGGTCAAAACTTCGCCCTTGCAAATTAGCGTCTCCGCATGTATTCCCCCCCCCCCCCAATTCGGATCCCTTTCCCTGACCTGTGCGAAAGCCGCAAGTTGTTCCCACGATGCGAATGGCTCCTCATTGGTCAGAACGTGAGCTTCGCGTATGGCAACACCGTCTGGAGAATGTTCCTCAATCTGCATATGCTCGTATCTCAACCAACAGATGGAGTTCGCGTCGCGTTAATCAACGTTGCTACCATCTGCACGAGCACACACGGTGGCCCGGGAGATGTTGACATTGGAAGCTCTCCTCCTTATTTATACATTTTGTATTAAATAACGGTGAGGCTGCGATCTCCGATGAAAGCTCCCACCGCACAAAGACGGGAAGGGTTCAGGTCGGCTACCCACAACGCAGCAAACAACTTCGATACGCGCTTCAGGGCTAGTCCCACAAACAAACAATTCCTTCGCCTGTCTGAAGTTCTTCCGGCCTCACTCTCATCCATATGCATGGTTGTTGCTTCTTCTTCTTTGTCTTCCGTATCAGGGCTCGTATCAAGCGAGATGTAACAAACAGCAGATCCTTGGCATCGCAGCAGCGCTCAGAACCGCGATGGATGGCGGTTGCGGATTGATAAACCGCAGTCCGTCTCGGCGTAAACGATACGCAAAGGAAACAACGTTTTGTTGGTCTGCGGAACAATTACACGTGGCTAGAGATAACAGGAAAAGGTTCTAGATTTCATCATTCGTACATGTAGAGATGGATTCGGGATACATTTTTCGAGCTCCGAGATATTTCGACAATTATTGCAATCTTCCTCCTACCATTTTGGGGAAAAACGTTCTTTGAAGCATTATAAAATATATACAGATAAACCCCCCCCCCAAGGGGCGGGGGGGGGGGGGCTCATTCGGTAGCGCGCCAGGCTCGTAATCTGCAGTTCCCAGATTCCAGTCCCAGCTGGGTCAGCGTTGAGATTTATCTCCGCAAAACTCCTCGCCCTACCTACGGTCAGTAGGGGACACCGATGGACTTGGAAAGGCCGCCGTCCGTCGGATGGGACGTTAAGCCGTGACCCCATGTGTGGGAGAGCCATACACTACGCACGTTAAGGAACACACCCCCCAACAGCTGTTTCAGTGGGTCTCCTCTCCCAACCTTCTCTGAGCCTTCGGGGTCCTTGTGACCTGGCCATTTAGCCCATGGTGTACAAAAAAGTGCCGCTCAGAGGTAAAACATCCCAACCACATTTTTGCACACAATGGGCTAAATTGCCAGGTCGCAAAGACCCCGAGGATTCAGAGAAGGTTGGGAGAGGCGATGCAGTGGATAAATGGTATCCTCCCATCAAGGCCATCCAGCATGTTCTTTAACGTGCGGAGGCTATGGCTCTCTCCCATACACGGGCCATGGCGTAATGTCCCATTCCGATGGACGGTGGCCTTTTCAAGTCCATTAGTTGGGTTATTTTTACCTCTGAGTGGCAACTTTTGAACACAATGGGCTAAGTGGCCATGTAACAAGGACCCCGTAGGTTCAGAGAAGGTTGGGACAGCTCAGATGTAAAACGCCTTAACTGTTTTCTTGAGCGTTAATGAGGATATCTGTCGATAAGAATAAATCATATTATTGAACCAAATAATTCTTTTTTAATGCGTTTTATTTATTTTCAAAAACAAGTATTCTAATTCGTAAAAATCAGATTTATTGGGTGTATATATTCTAAAAAGTGCAATTAACCTCGGATTGCAAAAGATACGTTAGGTAATAAAAGTACAGTTTGCTTCCAAAAAAAAAAACAGATTCATTTACTCAATCATCTTATTCATCTATTTTCATATTTCCCGATTTCTCGATCATCTATTTCAAATTTCCACCACACTTGGCTACTAATCTAAGGGACCTGGGTTCGAGCCCCGGGTAAGGCATGGATGTTTGTGTCGTTTTTCTGCTGAGGTCCTGCCATCCTCTCAGATCTTCTACTATGGCATATAAACTGACAGGCTCCTGTCAGACCTCTGTGGCAAGCAGCTGCTTGAGGGGGTATTTATTTATATTTACAGGGAGCAACGTCTGAAAATAAAATTCTTGTTTTGAAAGCGAGCAGCCGACATTTGCCAGAAGTGATTTGTAGAACTCTGCTGAAATGCGCATCCTCATCCGCAAATATTTCCGCATTCATTGGCAACTTAATAGCCGTCAAGGCTTTGCAAATGCTCGAGATCCGATGTACAGTCGCTCAAAAAAGTATCCGAACACTATGGTTGATTACAGAATTCAGAAAAAAAAATCTGGCAACGATTTTTTAGAAATTGGTGGATCTGTCACGTGACACGATTGCCAGATCCACTAATTTCTTAAAAAAATCGTTGCCCGATATTTTTTGAGCGACTGTACGTTTGCGAGTGAAAGAAATCAGTCACGTGGTGTATTTTAATGACTAATAATTAAGTGAAAAACTATGCTATGCTACAAAATAAGCTTTTATACCAAAAACATATGCCTTGCTAAATATTAAACTAAAATTTATCATATCATATAAATCATTTATCTTATAAATATTACATAAATTTATTTTTTTTATTAAATTCTTCTAATGTTATTTTTTTAAAATGCAGTTTACGCAATTAACCTAGTAACTCATTTCATTCTTTAAACTTCGTGATGTCCAAGACAAATATTTTCCCAGATTTAATGGGGCGGGGGTGGCTCAGTCGGTAGCGCGTCACGCTCCTAATCTGCGGTTCGAGTCCCAGCTGGGTCAGCGTTGAGATTTATCTCCGCAAAACTTACGCACTGCTCACAGTCAGTGCTTGGAAAGACCGCCGTCCGTCGGATGGGACGTTAAGCCGTGACCCTGTGTGCGGGAGAGCCCTACCCTATGCACGTTGAAGAACACGCTGGATAGACTTGACGGGAGGCTACCATCTGTCTCCCAACAGCTGTTCCAGTGGGTCCCTTCCCCCAACCTTCTCTGAGCCTTCGGGGTCCTTCTGACCTCGTCATTTAGCCCATGGTGTGCAAAAAAGTGCCGCTCAGAGGTAAAAGGAACGAACGACCGAGATTTAATTCCAGTTTTCTACACAATGGTCGAACGATTCTTTTAACGTAAATTCATCTTTCTCTGGCGACATTAAGATCGCTTTTTTTTTTTTAATTTTTTAAATTTGTCGGTTTGTCCCAATTCATTTTTTATCTTCATTTACTTTTTAAATAGAATATTAGCATTGAATTTTCTAATCAGGTTTTTATCCATTATCTCAAGCAGGGGCGTAGCTATGGGGTCCCCCAAAATAACTCGGAGTTGGCAAAATTCGAAGTCCTTGACGCGTTTATTAAGCTCTCTGTAATGCTTTTATTAGGACTAATAGGATATTGATTAAAGACATTCCTGCAGTTCTTGGATTTGTTAAATCTAGGTAAGTTGTGAAAAATTTTTTTTGTTGCAAAATTAAGGGGAGTTGTCAAAATCGAGGCAACTTGGCAAATCTAGGGCAGTTTGGAAAATGGAGAGACGGCAAAATTTAGAGCAGTTGGCAAAATTCGAAGCCACTTAGTAAAATGCAGGTGAGTTGGCAAAATCTAGGGGCAGTTGGCAAAATTCGAAGTGACTTGGCCAAAATTCAGGTGAGATGTAAAAATTGGGATTTTTTTCTGTAAAATTATGGCGAGTTGGCAAAACTTAGGGAGTTATCAAAATCTAGGGGCAGTTGGCGAAATCTAAGGGGAGTTGGCAAAATTCGAAGTAACTTGGCAAAATTTGGAGTGTCTTGGCGAAATCGTGGAGAGTTGACAAAATTCAGGTGAGATGAAAAATTGCAATCTTTTTCCTGCAAAATTATGGCGTGTTGGCAAAATCGAGGCAACTTCGCAATATCTAGGAGAGTTGGCAAAATTCACAGTGACTTTGGAAAAATCAAGCGAGATGAAAAAAATTGGGATTTTTTTTTCTGTAAAATTGTGGCGAGATCGAGAAAACTTGGCAAAATCTAGGGCAGTTGGCAAAATTCGAATGCACTTGGTAAAATACGGGCGATTTGTGAAAATCGGGATTGTTTTTGTAAAATTAAGGAGAGTTGACAAAATTGAGAAAACTTGGCAAAATCTAGGGGAGTTCGCGAAATTCGAAGCCACTTGAAAATACAGGGGAATTGTGAAAATTGTGCCTTTCTTGTGCAGTTAAGGAGAGTTGATAAAATTGGAAGTGACTTGGCAAATTCAGGGAAGATGTAAAATTGCGATTTTTTCTGCAAAATTCCATCGAGTTGGGCAAAATTCGAATCCACTTGGTAAAATACAGGCGAATTGTGAAAATTTTGATATCTTTTGTGAAATTAAGGAGTGTTGGACAAATTGAGGAAACTTAACAAATTGTAGGGCAGTTGGCAAAATTCGAATCCACTTGGAAAATACGGGCGAGTTGTGATAATTGGGATTGGGTTTGTAAAATTAAGGAGGGTTGACAAAATCGAGAAAATTTGGCAAAATCTTGGGGAGTTTGAAAATTGTGAAGTGACTTGGCAGATTTAGGAGAGATGTAAAGATTGGGATTGGTTTTGTGAAATTAAGGAAAGTTGACCAAATCAAGAGAAAATTCACACTCACTTGCTTCAATTCAGACGAGATATAAATAGTGGGATTATTTTTGTGAAACTTTGGCTAGTTGGCAAAATTAGAATTCAAATGGCAAAATGCAGGAGAGTTGTAAAATCCCCCCCCTCCCCACGGAGCGAAAATATAGGGTAAAATAAAAACGTAACAGAGACATTATTTGCTCAGTTGGCAAAATTTGATTTTCGAGTTTGAAATTTTTGATTTCTCTCGCACTCCCCCAACCGTAGTCCTTCGCTGCGCCCCTGATCCCCACGCCCCCGATCTCCAATAGTCTTTTTTCACTCATTTCAGCCATCAGTAATGCAATAACCTATAATCCTATTTTATCAAATCTACGGTTTTATCCGCTATCCACGTTAACCTTTAATCCGTCGAGACCTTTCAAACGAGGGGGGTGCGGGGTGGCTCAGTCGGTAGCGCGCCAGGCTCGTAATCTGTAGTTCCCAGGTTCGAGTCCCAGCTGGGTCAGCGTTGAGATTTATCTCCGCAAAATTCCCCGCCCTGCCCACGGTCAGTAGGGGACACCGATGGGCTTGGAAAGGCCGCCTTCCGTCGGATGGGACGTTAAGCCGTGGATCCATTTGCGGGAGAGCCATACCCTTTGCACGTTAAAGAACACGCTAGATGGCCTTGACGGGAGGCTACCATCTGTCCCCCAACAACTGTTCCAGTGGGTCCTCTCCCCCAACCTTCTCTGAGCCTTCGGGGTCCTTGTGACCTGGCCATTTAGCCCATGGTGTGCAAAAAAGTGCAGCTCAGAGGTAAAACAACCCAACCCTTTCAAACGAGGATATCCGCATCTAGCGACATGTTATCTTTCCAGTTAAAATTTTGCTTTCCTTTAATGTGCATTCGAATGCGATACATACATATACGAATAGGTACAAGAAATTCGATACCAGATGGCAGCACATAGGTCGTATGTTGGCAATATTATTTCGCAAATGAATTAGGACTCATCACATCAGCCGTTTATTTTGAAAGTGGGACAAGTCCTTTTTTTAAAAAAAATGAAGCCAATGATAACAATAGATAGAGCTTAATATGATAAACACTATTGGATAATAAATTCACATTATCTAACACCATAAAATACATAAAAGTTGTCTATTAGTGCTTACCAGTATTTTTAAATCTATTAAAAAAATTAATCCCTTAAATATCTCTCCATAATAAAAAATGGACTTGCCCAACTTTCTAAATAAACGCCTCAATTACTGGATAGGAACCAGTTAGACAAAAAAAAAAAACAATCATAAAGCATACACTGAGTGGTCATTGAATTATGAACACCACACACCACTTTATGTCAATCAGACGATAACTTCAAAGCTCTCTAGCTTTTAAAATAAGATTTTTATGAGAAAATGGGATTCAAAGATCTCAATTCTATGTAAATATAGATTTTTTAGCAATATTACTTCAGCATTTAAAGAATTAGGGATTTTTGAACGTTTAAAAACAGCAATGCTACACAAAAGAATTTAGTTCGGTTGTTCTACCTCTGAACGGCATTTTTTTGCACACCATGGGCTAAATGGCCAAGTCACAAGGACCCCGAAGGCACAAAGAAGGTTGAGGGAGGGGACTCACTAGAACAACTGTTGGGAGACAGATGGTAGTCTCCCGTCAAGGCCATCCAGCGTGTTCTTTAACGTGCACAGGTAGGGTATGGCTCTCCCGCACACGGGGCCATGGCTTAACGTCCCAACCTACGGACGGCGGCCTTTCCAAGCCCATCGGTGTCCCTTACTGACCGTGGGCAGGGCGGGGAATTTTGCGGAGATAAATCTCAAAGCTGACCAGCTAAGACTCCAACCTGGAAACTACAGACTACGAGCCTGGCGCGCTACCAACTGAGCCACCCCCACCCCGGATGTCGGACGGCGGCCTTTCCAAGCCCATCGGTGTCCCCTACTGACCGTGGGTAGGGCGGGGAATTTTACGGAGATAAATCTCAACGCTGACCCAGCTAAGACTCGAACCTGGAAACTACAGACTACGAGCCTGGCGCGCTACCAACTGAGCCACCCCCACCCCCACCCCGGATGTGTAAGAAATTCAGAAACAAGTATAAAATCCAAAAATCAAAGTGTAAAAATTAAAATATTCGTTAAAGCGTAAAAAAAGTCAAAAGCAGGTGTTTAAAATGAATCATCGGACAAAAGATGTCCGAGTGTAAGAGACTCGGACTTAAAATCATGGAAAATGAAATAAAAACGACGTTGTAGGTTAAGTATGTTTATGATGTACAGTCGCTGAAAAAAATATCCGAACACTGTGGTTGATTACAGAATTCAGAAAAAATATCTGGGAACGATTTTTTTAGAAATTAATGATCTGGCAACCTTGGTGTCACGTGACACGAAGGTTACCAGATCACTAATTTCTAAAAAAAAATCGTTCCCAGATATTTTTTCTGAATTCTGTAATCAACCACAGTGTTCGGATATTTTTTTGAGCGACTGTACGTCCACCTGTGCTCTGTAGTAAAGACAAGTTCGTCATTTCGCAGTTAGTCGCGGTTTTGAGGAAAATAACTGCACTCGAGATTTGGAGATAAGATGCGAGAGAGGAAGAGCAGGTAGCAATTATTGTTTAGGGACGGTTCCCATGACAACGGATCGCGTGCGGAAGAGCCATGTAACTTGGTAGAAGAGAGAACCGAGCGAAGCCCAGCTACTGTTGGTCCCAGTGCCGCTTGGGATCCGACTATGGCGGAGGTCCAGGAGCAGCCGAAGAAGAAGAAGCACGTGCCTAAGGGAACGAAGAGGCAGACGGTGGTGGCCAAGAAGAAGAAGGGGGTCCAAGGGAGAGAAGTGCCACGTGTCAATTATGTAGCGATGGACGAATTATGGTGCGTGCATACACAATGATAAGTGTTCTTCTTATTCCCTTAAATCGACTTATCTTTGCATTTCTAGAGATCTTAATCCCGGCTTAATTTTAATTCCTCTTCAGCTTTATATATATATTTCGTGAATAAGGTTTCTGTTGTTTTATAACTGTTAGCCGCACTTCCGTTTTGCGCACAATGGGCTAAATGGCCAGGTCACGAGGACCTCGAGTGCTGAGAGATGGTTGAGGGCAGAGGACCCACTAGAAAGCTTTTAAGAGACAGATGGTGGCCTCCCGTAAAGTCCATCCAGCGTGTTCTTTAACGTTAGGTTGTTAGGTCTGAGCGGCACTTTTTTGCACACCATGGGCTAAATGGCCAGGTCACAAAGACCCCGAAGGCTCAGAGAAGGTTGAGGGAGGGGATCCACTGGAACAGCTGTTGGGAGACAGATGGTAGCCTCCCGTCAAGGAGGGGCGGAGGTGGTTCAGTCGGTAGCGCGCCAAGCTCGTAATCTGTAGTTCCCAGGTTCGAGTCTCAGCTGGGTCAGCGTTGAGTTTCATCTCCTAAAAACTCCCCGCCCTGCCCACGGTCAGTAGGGGACACCGATGGGCTTGGAAAGGCCACCGTCCGTCTGATGGGAGGTTAAGCCCTGGCTCCGTGTGCGGGAGAGCCCATACCCTCTGCACGTAAAAGAACACGCTGGATGGCCTCGACGGGAGGCTACCATCTGTCTCCCAACAGCTATTCCAGTGGGTCCCCACCCCCAACCTTCTCTGAGCCTTCAGGGTCCTTGTGACCTGGCCATTTAGCCCATGGTGTGCAAAAAAGTGCCGCTCAGAGGTAAAACAACCCAACCCAATCCCGTTAAGGCCATCCAGCGTGTTCTCCAACGGGCACAGTGTATGTATCTCCCGCACACGGGGCCACGGTTTAACGTCCCATTAATCCGTTTTGCGGAGATAAATCTCAACGCTGACCCAGTTGGGACTCGAACCTGGGAATTGCAGATTACAAGCCTGACGCGCTACCGACTGAGCCACCCCCATCCCTAAATTATACTGATATATAAGAAAACTGATTTGGATTTCGAAGAACAGGTAGACAAGTTTGGTATTTCTTATAAGACGATAGGATTTTCAGGGGGAGGAGGCTTCGGACCCCCCCCCCCCTAGTACGTCCCTGTCCTCTTTGTTGCTATGTATTCAAAGTTAAATAAAAATTTATCAGCTCTCCAAAGAAATCGTAATTTAAAGTAGCCCCTGGTGTGAAAAGGTTTGGACCACTCCTGGGTATAAGGGTTTGGACCACTCCTGGGTATAAGGGTTTAAGGTTCGCGTATCTTTTTATTGTTTTCTGAGATTTCGAAATTTTTGAACTTGGAAAGGTTTATACATTTTACTGTACAGTCGCTCAAAAAATATCCGAACACTATGGATGATTACAGAATTCCAAAAAAAATATTTGGCAGCGATTTTTTTGGAAATTAGTGATCTGGCAACCTTCGTGTCACGTGATTGCAGAATTCAGGAAAAATATCTGGAGCGTGTACAGCAACTGTACACGCTCCAGTTATCGTTCACAGCAAACTGGAGCGTGTGCAGTTACTGCACAGTAATCCAGTTTCCTGTGAACAGTAACTGCACACGCTCAATATTTCTGTGAGTGGGCCCACATGATCCAGGTTTAGAAATTAGTGATCTGGCAACCTTCGTGTCACGTGACACGAAGGTTGCCAGATCACTAATTTCTAAAAAAAAATCTTTGCCAAATATTTTTTTTTTTAATTCTGTATTTTTTGACCGACTGTACATGTCTCAATTTCAGTGAAATGCTGTTAAAAAATAATTTTTGTATTATTCTTGTTCCTTTAAAAATGCTTTATTTCCTAAACGAAGTATTTTTTTAAAAGAATTTGTTTTAGACAAAAAAAAATCAGTCATCAACTGGTTAACATTTATCTGCAAAAGACTTTAATCAATCTTTTTTGTATTTTTAGGAAGACTTTCGTGAATAATGAAAAACAAGCTTATAAGGCCTGGCCAGAAAAATGGGGACATTTCGCCATTCCTTGGAGAATGGTAAAAATTTTAGTTTTTCAAGATTTTTTGGGGGTTTTGAAAACATTTTCCATGATTCGAAATGCAAAACAGGAAATCAATCTAAAACTCAAACAGAAGAATCACCACAGATCACAAAACACTTATCATAGTTATGAATACCTTTGACTCTGTTATAAATCAACCAAATGTGTTCTCTTTTTTGGTGTTCTTTCATCTCTGAGCCCAAGTTTTTTGCACACAGTGGGTTAAATGGCCAGGTCACAAGGACCCCATGCCGCTAGACAGCTGTTAGGACACAGAATGGAATCCTTCCATCAAAGTTATCTAATATTTCTTTAAAGTGCACAGGGTATGGCTCTCACGCACATGGTTCGGTTGTTTTATCTCTGAGTGGCACTTTTTGCACACAGTGGGTTAAATGGCCAGGTCACAAGGACCCCATGCCGCTAGACAGCTGTTAGGACACAGAATGGAATCCTTCCATCAAAGTTATCTAATATTTCTTTAAAGTGCACAGGGTATGGCTCTCACGCACATGGTTCGGTTGTTTTATCTCTGAGTGGCACTTTTTGCACACAGTGGGTTAAATGGCCAGGTCACAAGGACCCCATGCCGCTAGACAGCTGTTAGGACACAGAATGGAATCCTTCCATCAAAGTTATCTAATATTTCTTTAAAGTGCACAGGGTATGGCTCTCACGCACATGGTTCGGTTGTTTTATCTCTGAGTGGCACTTTTTGCACACAGTGGGTTAAATGGCCAGGTCACAAGGACCCCATGCCGCTAGACAGCTGTTAGGACACAGAATGGAATCCTTCCATCAAAGTTATCTAATATTTCTTTAAAGTGCACAGGGTATGGCTCTCACGCACATGGTTCGGTTGTTTTATCTCTGAGTGGCACTTTTTGCACACAGTGGGTTAAATGGCCAGGTCACAAGGAACCCATGCCGCTAGACAGCTGTTAGGACACAGAATGGAATCCTTCCATCAAAGTTATCTAATATTTCTTTAAAGTGCACAGGGTATGGCTCTCACGCACATGGTTCGGTTGTTTTATCTCTGAGTGGCACTTTTTGCACACAGTGGGTTAAATGGCCAGGTCACAAGGACCCCATGCCGCTAGACAGCTGTTAGGACACAGAATGGAATCCTTCCATCAAAGTTATCTAATATTTCTTTAAAGTGCACAGGGTATGGCTCTCACGCACATGGTTCGGTTGTTTTATCTCTGAGTGGCACTTTTTGCACACAGTGGGTTAAATGGCCAGGTCACAAGGACCCCATGCCGCTAGACAGCTGTTAGGACACAGAATGGAATCCTTCCATCAAAGTTATCTAATATTTCTTTAAAGTGCACAGGGTATGGCTCTCACGCACATGGTTCGGTTGTTTTATCTCTGAGTGGCACTTTTTGCACACAGTGGGTTAAATGGCCAGGTCACAAGGACCCCATGCCGCTAGACAGCTGTTAGGACACAGAATGGAATCCTTCCATCAAAGTTATCTAATATTTCTTTAAAGTGCACAGGGTATGGCTCTCACGCACATGGTTCGGTTGTTTTATCTCTGAGTGGCACTTTTTGCACACAGTGGGTTAAATGGCCAGGTCACAAGGACCCCATGCCGCTAGACAGCTGTTAGGACACAGAATGGAATCCTTCCATCAAAGTTATCTAATATTTCTTTAAAGTGCACAGGGTATGGCTCTCACGCACATGGTTCGGTTGTTTTATCTCTGAGTGGCACTTTTTGCACACAGTGGGTTAAATGGCCAGGTCACAAGGACCCCATGCCGCTAGACAGCTGTTAGGACACAGAATGGAATCCTTCCATCAAAGTTATCTAATATTTCTTTAAAGTGCACAGGGTATGGCTCTCACGCACATGGTTCGGTTGTTTTATCTCTGAGTGGCACTTTTTGCACACAGTGGGTTAAATGGCCAGGTCACAAGGACCCCATGCCGCTAGACAGCTGTTAGGACACAGAATGGAATCCTTCCATCAAAGTTATCTAATATTTCTTTAAAGTGCACAGGGTATGGCTCTCACGCACATGGTTCGGTTGTTTTATCTCTGAGTGGCACTTTTTGCACACAGTGGGTTAAATGGCCAGGTCACAAGGACCCCATGCCGCTAGACAGCTGTTAGGACACAGAATGGAATCCTTCCATCAAAGTTATCTAATATTTCTTTAAAGTGCACAGGGTATGGCTCTCACGCACATGGTTCGGTTGTTTTATCTCTGAGTGGCACTTTTTGCACACAGTGGGTTAAATGGCCAGGTCACAAGGACCCCATGCCGCTAGACAGCTGTTAGGACACAGAATGGAATCCTTCCATCAAATCTAATATTTCTTTAAAGTGCACAGGGTATGGCTCTCACGCACATGGTTCGGTTGTTTTACCTCTGAGTGGCACTTTTTGCACACAGTGGGTTAAATGGCCAGGTCACAAGGACCCCATGCCGCTAGACAGCTGTTAGGACACAGAATGGAATCCTTCCATCAAATCTAATATTTCTTTAAAGTGCACAGGGTATGGCTCTCACGCACATGGTTCGGTTGTTTTACCTCTGAGTGGCACTTTTTGCACACAGTGGGTTAAATGGCCAGGTCACAAGGATCCCATGCCGCTAGACAGCTGTTAGGACACAGAATGGAATCCTTCCATCAAAGTTATCTAATATTTCTTTAAAGTGCACAGGGTATGGCTCTCACGCACATGGTTCAGTTGTTTTACCTCTGAGGGGCACTTTTTGCACACACTGGACTAAAAGGCCAGGTCACAAGGACTCCGAAGGCTCAGAGAAGGTTGGGTGAGGGGACCCACTGGAACAGATGTTGGGAGACAAATGGTAGCCTCCCGTCAAGGCCATCCAGTGTGTTCTTTAACGTACACAGAGTTACGGCTTAACGTCCCATCCGACTGACGGCGGCTTTTCCAAGCCCATCGGTGTCCCCTACTGACCGTGGGCAGGGCGGGGAGTTTTGCGTAGATAAATCTCAACGCTGACCCAGCTAGGACTCGAACCTGGGAACTGCAGATTACGAGCCTGGCCCACTACCGAATGAACCAAGCTAAGTCTCGCTTCCACGAAGGTAGAATTATCTAGCAAAGTCTCACATAGGGCGAAGAAAGCGTTTCATAATTTAAGAACGATCCCTTAGTTACATAAGTGAACAGTAGTCCTGTACGTCTCACTCCCCTAGCTGTTCTTCGGCTGTTTGGGACTTAATTATCAAGCCCATTATGACTTAATTTGGGAATACAACTTAATGACCTAGGGAATTTTGAGTGCTTCGCGATTGTGATTTTCTGGTAATAGATTCGTAACAACGTCCCCTTCCCTCTCCCCGTTGATCAATAGCAGAATCTCTTTCCTAACCTTACGGAAGACACGAAAAAAATAATGCTTACAAGATCTGCACATTGTCCCGCCAACCGACATAATAGGCTACGCGGCACGCAAAACAGATATTTCGCAATATCCTGGAAAATCAATTATTGCATGTGACTAACGATTCTGTAGACTTTAATATTACCTTCGGTCCTTGTTCTAGAAAAGCACACGATGATCACTTTTTGCTGTTATTTTCTGTATTTTTTCCCCTTTCTTACCTTCCGAGTATTACAATGAAAATGAATACAATTTCGTTTGGAAAAAACTGCTGATGCTCCAAAGAGCAGAATGAAATCTGCAAATCATCTCTTTCCAGCTATTTACCGTGTCAAATTCTTCCAGCGATCAAAAATATGTTTGGGAACTGGGGAGATGTGATTTTATTTCGAACGGTTAAAAAATTTATAATCAATAAACAAATCAGAAAAAAAACCCATCCAATTAGTGCATAAAAACAAGTATTATATTTTGCATTAATGTTTGAGAGCTACTAAACATTTCCAAAAAATAAAAGGCGAGGTGGCTCAGTCGGTAGTGTTCCAGGCTCGTAATCTGCAGTTCCCAGGTTCGAGTCCCAGCTGGGTCAACGTTGAGATTTATCTCCGCAAAACTCCATCCTGTTCGTGGTCAGTAGGGGACACCGATGGGCTTGGATAAGGCCTCCGTCCGTCGGGTGGGACGTTAAGCAGGGGCCCCGTGTGCGGGAGAGCTATATCCTGTAAAGAACACGCTGGATGGCCTTGATTGACCGGAGGCTACCATCTGTCTCCCAACAGCTGTTCCAGTGGATCCTCTCCCATAACATTCTTTGAGCCCTCAGGGTCCTAGCCTATTGTGTGCAAATAACTCAAACCAACCCAGGGGTGTGCGCCCCTCTAGTTGTGAACCATTGATTTACAAGACAATATGAAGTTGAAGCTTACTAGTATAGGATGATTACAAATGGTATGAGAGATTACAAAAATTGATTTACAAGAAGCTGAAAGGCATTAAGAAATGAAACTTGGATCATTAGGAAGACGGAAGCTTAAAAATTAGAAAGAACAACTGAAAAATTAATAATTTTTTTTGTACTCTTCTGAAGTTCAATGTTTGTTCCATTTTAGGACTCTGCATACTTCAAAGCGATATTCAATTTCTAGCCAAACATTTTTCAGCATGTGACGATCAACTTTCCCAATAGAGATTCTCATTCTCTCCTTTAAATTGCAAAAGTTGCAGTAGCAGAACAAGATTCTGCGATGTGCGGTCGATGCCCCCTGGTTTGTAACCAACAGACAGTTACATAAAGACCTGGGGATCAACCATATTAACTCCTACATCGTCTGTCTCACGACGTATCTTTGAAGCAGTTCAGTTGGGTTGTTTCCGTGTTCTTTAACCTGCACAGGGTATGGATCTCCCGCACACGGTTTAACATCCCATCCGACGGTCGGAGGCCTTTCCAAGCCCAGGTGTCCCCTACTGACCGTGGGCAGGGCGGGGAATTTTGCGGAGATAAATCTCAACGCTGACCAAGCTGGGACTCGAACCTAGGAACTGCAAATTGCGAGCCTGGCGCGCTACCGACTGAGCCACCCCCGCCCCTAGAGGCAGTTCAGAGTAACCCTCATGAGATCATATCTTGCTTATTGGACTACGACCATAAAGTCCTAAATAGATACAAGAGGCCTAAGATGATGACTTTCTCTAAAGAAAATTTCCCATTTTAGGTCTCTTGTACATCCTTATTACATTTTGTATTTTGCTTTTAGACCCTTAGGGGCCCACCATTTTGTGGTTTAGTCTTTATTTCGTTTTAAACCGATGCCAGTTAGGCATATGTTGAGGTGTAGAAGGTTAAATAATAAATACCCCCTCAAGCAGCTGCTTGCCACAGAGGTCTGACAGGAGCCTGTCAGTTTATATGCCATAGTAGAAGGTCTGAGAGGATGGCAGGACCTCAGCAGAAAAACGACACATACATCCATGCCTTAACCGGGGCTAGAACCCAGGTCCCTTAGATCATGGGTACCAAAGTACCTGGTACTTCAAAAATAATTTAATGTTCTACGGGGGAACATAAATTTAATTTTTTTTTTCGACAAAGCTCCACTGAAACAACAAGGATGTTAGACGGTGGATCCAGGAATCTCGACAGATCCAATCTGAAATTCAATACGGCACCAAAATTCTTTATTTCTTGGAATGGTGTAAGCTTTGTTTCCGTATGCCTTTTAGTTTTTTAAATTTAAAATCTGGAACCATTGATATCATTTGCTTCTATCGACCTTAAAAAACTGAACACATTTTAGTTGAAATCCTCCAATGCGGGTTTTTGACTTTCAGAATTCTCTCTCCAAAAGGCGTCAGCGTGCTAGGCTGGCTGCTGATCAAAGGGCCTGGGTTCGAGCCCCGGGTAACGCATGGATCTTGTATTTCTGCTGAGGACCCGCCATCCTTCACAGGTCTTCTACTATGACGTATTAAACTGACAGGCTCCTGTCAGACCTCTGTGGCAAACAGCTGCTTGAGAGGGTAATTATTTATTTTTTTTATAAATGCCATGACGTAGCAAAGTGACGCTGAGCCTTGGTGCGAGATCATCCCCGCCCCTTCCGTAGTTATATATTTTTTGAAAAACTTAAAATGATATTTTTGAATGACATAGAAATACTTTTCTTTTATCTTTTTTGTTAGCTGTATAGTATACAGGTAGCCGTCCCATGGCCGAGTGGTTAGCACGCTTGGCTGCTGATCTAAAGGACCTGGGTTCGAGCCCCAGGTAAGGCATGGATGTATGTGTCGTTTTTCTGCTGAGGTCCTGCCATCCTCAAAGACCTTCTACTATGGCATATAAACTGACAGGCTCCTGTCAGACCTCTGTGGCAAGCAGCTGCTTGAGGGGGTATTTATTTATTTTTTATTTATACAGGTAGAAATCACTATACAGTATAACATATCACTGCCATTTATGACATTCAGACCTATAGCCAGCTAAAATGGTCATTTTGGAGGGGGTGGCCAAAAAATGCTTATAAAAATAAAATGCGAGTTTATGACAAAACTTAAGCCATGGCCTCGTGTGTGGCTTAAAGTTTCGGCCCCGAGTCGTAACAATTTTTGAATCGCCACTTTCTCAAATCTCAAGGAATCTTTGTATTGTAAAGTAGTAAATTTAAAACTTTCAAAAATTGAAACAGACTGATATCTTACTAGAGAGAGAGTGCTCGCGGGATTTCCAAGGTGTTCTCACCGCCGCCCCCCCCCCCCCCCCCCTGCTTACGGCCCGAGGACTTCAAATGATTTTGTCGAGCACCGAGCTTAGGTTCAGCTGAACCAGCGAAACCATTTCCCAATGGTCCATCTGAACCACCACGGCTGCATGAAAATTTCAACCATTCGGATTAATGTTGTCCTTTAGTTAGTTTAGTTCTTCATTCCTGAAGATTTCACACCATTTAATCAAATTAATGCTGAAAATGTGATGTGTTGTGTTATAAGTTTTATATGCCATTGAAATAATTGCTTACATCTTAAATTACACTACGTTTAAAAAAGTGTCCAATTAAAGTTAATATGGCAGTAACTAATAACCTGTTATTTAAAATGAGAAAGATTGATTCCCCTAATTGCCAACATTGTAACATACCTGAAACATTGGAACGTATTATTTTTTAATTGTAGAAAGTTCTACAAAGAAAGAGCATCTTATTTTAATAAGCTAAAAACATACAATTGTAATATTTAAAATTTTAAAAACATTCTAGAATCTGAAAAAAAAATCCTTGAAAGGAAAATTTTACAAATTGCTCATTTACTATTTAAAGAATATAAAAAAATATGAGAGCTAATGATAATAATTATCAGTGTTTAAAAAAATAAATATGAATGCAAAAAAAAATAAGAAAATAAAAAAACTATTGCTGAATGAGTCTGTGAACGCACTGATGTTCACAGGAATTTTCAAGAGGTTGATTTTGTATTGATTGATTGTCCGGGCACTTCCATGTTATGTGAATGGAAAGCCACTTTCAAAGCTCCTAATAACATTGAAAATAAACCTTTTACGCAAAAACTGTTATTGGCGATAAATTGTAGATGTCACTCAAATCTCCCTAAATATATTTCCTGCAATATTCGTTTAATATTTAAAGAATGAATGGAATCTGAAGCATTTATCTTCAACTTTTGACACTTGGGAAAAAATACTTCAATAGATAAAACACAGTTCCTTTAACAATTTGTTCACTAACATAAATGTCTGAAGTTTGTTCGACGATTTTTTAAGATTTCATCAATTTGGAGGCAATGTGACAGTGTCGTCTGCTGTTAAATGGTCCTGCTTCAACGACTCTTTAAATATTGATCGACTAAAATAAATATCCCCTCAAGCAGCTGCTTGCCACAGAGGTCTGACAGGAGCCTGTCAGTTTATATGTCATAGTAGAAGGTCTGTGAGGATGGCAGGACCTCAGCAGAAAAACGACACATACATCCATGCCTTATCCGGGGCTCGAACCCAGGTCCCTTAGATCAGTAGCCAAGCGTGCTAACCACTCTGCCATGGGACGGCTATTGATCGAAGATTGTTGACAACTGACACTGTCACATTGCCTCCAAATTGATGAAATCTTAAAAAATCGTCGAACAAACTTCAGACATTTATGTTAGTGAACAAATTGTTAAAAGAACTGTGTTTTATCTATTGAAGTATTTTTTCCCAAGTGTCAAAAGTTGAAGATAAATGCTTCAGATTCCATTCATTCTTTAAATATTAAACGAATATTGCAGGAAATATATTTAGAGAGATTTGAGTGACATCTACAATTTATCGCCAATAACAGTTTTTGCGTAAAAGGTTTATTTTCAATGTTATAAGGAGCTTTGAAAGTGGCTTTCCATTCACATAACATGAAAGTGTACGGACACTTTTTTCAACCTAGTGTATTTGAGATTCGTGTCAGTAGAAAACATTTTAATCAGAACTATAACGAGAAAAGTATCAAATATTCCACAAAATTCATTATTTTCAATTTCCCTCCCACCAGCTGAGAGAAAATCTCGAGGAGAAGGATTCGCAGCCGCCGTCCAACTTCTTAGAGTCCGCAACTGGTGGTAAGAGACTTCCGGCCCCACCCATTTCCGAGCCGCTGCCGTCCCCGCCTTTTCCGTTGACGTCATCGGCCCTGATTGGTTGGCGGAGCAGTCGACCAGAGTATTCGTTGGAGAAGTTCGGCAGGGCCTCGCGACCCTTGCGACGACTGGCGGAAGAATTATGGATGCAGTACGATGGGCTGGTGAACATGCCGTGGTTCAAAGACGTGGAGCAAGAGCAAGACAAGGAGGAGAGGAAGAAGGAAAACCAAGACAGGATCAGCCAAGTTCTGCTCAACAAAACAGAAATCCGACCTTGGAGATTGCTAGAGCCAAGAGCAGATTCGCCACGCTCAACTGTTTCGACAAACAACAGCCCACGATTTGTCTAAATCACGAGTCCTTAAAGAACGAGTGGGCAAAATACGATCCAGCGGAGCATTTTATGCACCTGCTTAGCTTTTGTACGATCGAAGACCATTCTGTCTATCAAAATAGGTGAAAATAAAATCAAGTTTTCAGAAGTGATTCTTTTCATCTTCTCCTAATAAAATTTCGCATGGAAACAAGATTTTCATTAGTTAAAAAAAAATCCACTCCGACACAACGGGAATCGAACCTGCAACTCTCCAGATTCATGCCAGAGCGCGCTACCGTTCAGTACACCACGCATCGGACAAGAAAATTTTTCAGAATAAAACCTTATTTGTCTTGTATTGGATACTCTTTTAGGAAAAAAGGTTGGTTGGTTGGTTGGTTGGAGTTTTATGGCGCATGAGCTACTAAGGCTATAATGCGCCAAACAAGGTAAAAATATGCTAAAAGACAAATACTCCTCAAACAAAATTAAAAAACAAATGCTGGAAAAGGTAAAAAATAAAACCAACAAGATATATATATATAACAGAAATAAAAAGTAAAGTGTAAAACAACAAATGTGTAGATAAATAAATACAGTAGAGACAAAGGATAAAACTAGCCCAGGTGTAAATGACCTAGGCAGAAGGTGAAAAAATTACAAATGATTAAAATTATAATCTGGTAAAATATCCTGTATACTGTAAAAAGGCAAAAATTGGAGATAAAATGGTACTATCAGATAAAAGATGTCCGAGTGTAAGTGGCTCGGACGTAAAATTGTGAAAATTAAAATACAAACGACGTTCTAGGTTAAAACAGGGACATTCAATTAAAATATGTTTGATTGTTAAAATGGTGTCACAAAACTCACACTTAGGTACGTCGTCCGCCCGTAGAAGAAACGAATGAGTAATAAACGAGTGACCTAAGCGGAGCCGAGCAAGTACAACTTCCTCCTTGCGGTTCCTGCGGTAACAAGACTGCCATGGTTTGATGAAAGGTTTGATCTCAAAGAGCTTGTTCGTAAGCTGTTCTGACCAAGATCTCTGCCACTGTGCCCTGAGCTCGATGGTAAAACGCTGCCGGAAATCCAGATAGGGAACCGGCAACGGAGAGTCGGACAGGGGCGTGGCTGACTTGGCAGCAGCATCTGCCAAGTCATTGCCCCTAATCCCGATGTGACCGGGCACCCAACAGAAATGGATGGTGGTGGTGGCTGCCAGACGATGTAGCTGCTGGCGGATCTTAGTAAGAACAGGGTGAGGTCGATGCCTCACCGAGATCAAAGCCTGTAGCGAGCTAAGCGAGTCGGTGTAAAGCACACACCGACGATGATGCTTAGTCGCCACGTGGTCCAAGGCGAGGCTGATAGCGTGCAACTCTGTGGTGAAGATGGAACACTGCAGTGGGATCTGGTCTGCAATGATTACATCACAGCAGACCATGGCCGATCCCACTGAAGTGCCGAACTTCGAGCCATCTGTAAAGACAGGCAAGAAGCCCGGGTGCTCAGCACGATGGCTGGCAAAGAGTTGCCGGTACACACAGTTGGGTGTAAAGACCATCCCCGTCCTGCACAGGGAAAAATCGCAGGGAGGGGAAACAGCGAGCAATGGTGGAAGTGGCTCAACTGTCGACTGTGCAACGCTATCGAGACTGGTGTTGATGTCTCTGAGGTAGCCTCGGACACGCAAACCAAAAGGACGAATGGCAGTCGGCCGATTTGTGTAAAGCATTTCCCACTTCGGACTGAAAACGCAGTCCCAAGTGGGATGGCCAGGCAGGGATTGCAATTTAGAAGCATATTGTAGGGACAACTGCTGACGGCGAACAGATAAAGATGGTTCGTCGGTCTCAACGTAAAGACTCTGGACCGGTGAGGTGCGGAAGGCTCCCGTGCAAACACGGAGGGCCTGATGATGGAGGGGGTCCAGCACCTTCACCAACGAATCCCGGGCCGAGTCGTACACCTGGGATCCGTAGTCCAGTTTCGATCGGTAAAGTGCACGGTAGAGGCGGAGCAAAGAACATCGGTCCGCCCCCCAAGAGAGTAGGAAAAAAGGAGCAGAGGAGACAGAATTATTTAAGTGATAAGGCACTTAAACTTATTTCAGAAAGAAGGAACTGCAGGAATGTCCTTAATCAGTACCCTACTAGTCCTAATAGAAAGGATTACAGAGAACTTCATAAACGTGTAAACGATCAGTTAGCTGCTGATAAAAATCGTTGGGTTGATGGTTTGTTTGACAAAGCCGAGGAAGCAGTTAGACAGCACAACAGCAGAGAGCTGTACCAGATAGTTAATGTTTTGTGTGGTAGAAAACGGACAGGTATACAGGGATTGAAGGATAAACAAGGTAAGGTTATTGAAGGGGAGGATTGTCATGGCTAGGTGGGCTGAGCATTTCAGTGATGTTCTAAACAATGCGGTTAGTTCTATTCCCATTGTTTGCAATGATGATAGATGCATTGGTGGCTTTAATGTTGGCCCTATAACACAATCTGAAGTTAGTTTGGCTATTTCTAAACTTAAACTTCATAAATCCCCAGGGGTAGAGGAAATTACTACGGAAATGCTCAGAGCTGGGAATGTTTCGGTTACCACTTGGATGACTGAAATTTTGAATAACTTTTATGATAAAGGCATGGTTCCTAAAGATTTTACCAGAGCTATTATTATCCCTATTTTCAAAAAAGGTGATCGCAGTTCTTGTGATAACTATAGGGGTATCAGCCTACTCTCTGTTCCAGGTAAAGTTCTTTCCATGATTGTGCTTAATAGAATTAAGAATCTGGTTGACAGTCAATTGCGTGATGAGCAATGGGGATTCAGAAGTGGTAGGGGATGTGTGGATCAGATATTTTCACTTAGGCTTTGGGTTGTGTTGTTTTACCTCTCAGTGGCACTTTTTTGCACACCATGGGCTAAATGGCCAGGCCACCAGGACTCCGAAGTCTCAGAGAAGGTTGGGGGAGGAGACCCACTGGAACAGCTGTTGGGAGACAGATGGTAGCCTCCCGTCAAGGCCATCCAGCATGTTCTTTAACGTGCACAGGGTATGGCTCTCCCGCACACGGAGCCACGGCTTAACCTCCCATCAGACGGACGGCGGCCTTTTCAAGCCCAGCGGTGTCCCCTATTGACCGTGGGCAAGGCGGGGAAATTTTGCGGAGATAAGTCTCAACGCTGACCCAGCTGGGACTCGAACCTTTGAACTACAGATTACGAGCCTGGCGCGCTACCGACTGAGCCACCCCCGCCCCATTTCACTTAGGCAGATTCTTGAGAAATGTTTAGAGTTTCAGAAACCTTTGGTTGCTAGCTTTGTTGAGTTCAAAAAGGCTTTCGACTCTGTTGATCGTCATAATTTGTGGTTGATTGTGAGATCATATGGTATACCAGACAAGTTAGTTAACATAATGAAAGCTCTCTGTAATAATACTGAGTCGTGTGTGAGAGTTGGTAAGGCTTGTAGCAATTGGTTTAGCATTACTTCTGGTGTTCGACAAGGGTGCATTTTGTCTCCTTTTCTCTTTAGCTTGGTTATTGATTATGTTATGCGAAATTCACTTCAAGGGAAAGATTTCGACCTTAAATGCATTGGAGATACGAAAATTTTTGATTTAGATTATGCTGATGATTTAGCCCTTTTGGCAAATGATGTTGAGATGAACTCTTTCATTCGAGCTGTTGATGAGACTGTAGTAGAGTAGGTTTGGTTATAAACAGAGAGAAAACTAAAGTGATGAAAATTGTTCAGGCAGGCTGTGATTCAGTTAATCTGAATGGTTGCAGTCTTGAGCAGGTGTCACAGTTTAATTATCTTGGGAGCTATGTAACAGATAATGGTGATGTGCGGAATGATATTAACAGACGAATAGGGATTGCTGCCGGGACTTTTAAGAATCTATGGAGAGTGTGGAGAAATAGGCGTATACACCTAAAGACTAAAATTAGACTGTATAATAGTTTGGTTCTTTCTAGGGTTAGTTATGGTAGTGAAACTTGGACACTTTGTAAACAAGATAACAGGAAACTAGATGCTTTTGATTCCAGATGCTTACGCAGTATCTTGGGCATTAGGTGGTTCAACTTTGTAACTAATGATGAGGTTAGGCAAAGGAGTCTGCAACCTCCTTTAAGCAGCATATTGTGCAGAGAGAGACTCCGTTGGTTTGGCCATGTTACCCGTATGAATAATTATAGATTGACGAATAGGGTTATGAACAGTGTGCCTAAAGTCCTCAGAAAAAAAGGGAGACCTAGGATGCGGTGGGCAGACAATGTCAAACAGGACCTTGTTAGAATTGGTGTGCAGTGGCCAGATGCTGTAGATGTAGCTCAGGATAGACTTGCTTGGAGAACTAAATTGCACGGTCTGGTTGGACCTCCGTAGCCCATGGCTGCTTGAGGATGATGATGAATATATATATATTTCCTTGTCCGATGCATGGTGTAACGGTAGCACACTCTGGCATAAATCTGGAAAGTTGCGGGTTCGATTCCAGCTGTGTCGGTGTTGAATTTTTTTTTCAGAATTTTTTAACTAATGTTTGAAGTCTATCTCTACAGGTAATCTGTGTATTTACTATGGATCAAGATTTTTATTCCTTTTAGACAAGTATTGCATTGTATAAAAAAAAATACCCCCTCAAGCAGCTGCTTGCCACAGAGGTCTGACAGGAGCCTGTCAGTTTATATGCCACAGTAGGAGATCTGAGAGGATGGCAGGACCTCAGCAGAAAAATACACACATCCATAGCCTAAATCCGGAGCTCGAACCCAGATCCCTTACTTAATTAATATTTACATACCTCGAATAGTTTAGGTAAGAATATAATTCGTATTATTATAAACATTCATTTCACTGATCTGCAGGGTCGGTGGTGATGGTGGCTCAGTCAGTAGCACACCAAGCTCGTATTCTGTAGTTCCCAAGTTCGAGTCCCAGCTGGGTCAGCGTTGAGATTTATCTCCGCAAAATTCCCCGCCCTGCCCACGGTCAGTAGGGGACACCGATGGGCTTGGAAAGGCCACCATCCGTCGGATGGGACGTTAAGCCGTGGTCCCGTGTGCGGGAGAGCCATACCCTCTGCACGTTAAAGAACATGATGGATGGTCTTGACGGGAGGCTATCATCCGTCTCCCAACAGCTGTTCCAGTGGGTCCCCTCCCCCAACCTTCTCTGAGCCATCGGGGTCCATGTTGGGTTGGGTTGTTTTACCTCTGAGCGGCACTTTTTTGCTCACCATGGGCTAAATGGCTAGGTCATATGAACCCTGAAGGCTCAGAGAAGGTTGGGGAGGGGATCCACTGGAATAGCTGTTGGGAGACAGATGGTAGCCTCCCGTCAAGGCCATCCAGCGTGTTCTTTAACATGCACAAGGTATGGCTCTCCCGCACACGGGGCCACGGTTTAACATCCCATCCGACGGTCGGAGGCCTTTCCAAGCCCATCGGTGTCCCCTACTGACCGTGGGAAGGGCGGGGAATTTTGCGGAGATAAATCTCAACGCTGAGCCAGCTGGGACTCGAACCTGGGAACTACAGAATACGAGCCTGGCGCGCTACCGACTGAGCCACCCCCGCCCCCTCATCAATCGGTACATTGCAAATATGCAGTAATGCATATATCATACCATAATATAACAATAGGCGGCAAAAAACAAAGCAAAAAAAAATATAGAACATATTTTTGAAATATACAGGGTGAATCTGAAAAAGTGGGCAAAACTTTACGGGGTGGTAGAACGCAGCTATACGAGCAATATTCGTGATAGAATGTATGGTCGGAACGCAAACGGCGAGCCGCTAGGTGGCGTTGGAATTGGTATAAAAGAGTCGGTCCTCGCACCCACCGGCATTTCTATCATGGATTGCCGAGAGGATGGCTGGTTATACTAACCACGAAATGGCGGATATGCACTTTGTGTACGGATGCACTTTGTGTACGAATGCAAGTGAGGACCGACCCTTTTATACCATTTCCAACGCCACCTAGCGGCTCGCCGTTTGCGTTCCGACCATACATTCTATGACGAATATTGCTCGTATAGCTGCGTTCTACCACCCCGTAAAGTTTTGCCCACTTTTTCAGATTCACCCTGTGTATAAAAAATGTTTTTCATAATAATACAAATAATATGCTTTCAAAAACAAAAGAACATTTTTAACATAAAATACTTCTTCGATCAATTTTTCGTGGGGGGGGGGGGGCACATGGCCTGCACATGGGGCCACTTCCGATCTTGGCTCCCTCGCTGCCGACCCTCATATGCCCTGAAGCCTCCACGAGGGAATTTTACATTGAATAGCATTGGAATAATGGCGAGCGACTTCGTCAGAGCCTCGCACAATATGGCTGACAATAATCATGAAAATAAACTAAATTACTTGCAGTTAACGACGTCTGCCTGCGGTATCAGCCTTCTTTATGGATTCCTCTTTACTCGGAGGGATAGAGATGACTCTTCGGTGCATAAAATACAAATGTGTGCATTTTGATTCGAACTGTTATCCTATTCTAAATACGTTTGACACATCAATTCCAACTCTACCACACTGAATATAATCCAATACTTCTCATTCTACCAGTGTAAAAGTTCATCATATTGTGTCAATTTTATTCGTTAGAGAATTAAGGAAAGGCTTTGAAAAAACGAGCTCTAGCCCACGAGCAGCAGAGGGTTGGGTTGTTTTACCTCTGAGCGGCACTTTTTTGCACACCTTGGGACAAATGGCTAGATCACAAAAACTTCGAAGGCTCAGAGAAGGTTGGGGGAGGGGATCCACTGGAACAGCTGTTGGGAGACAGATGGTAGCCTCCCGTCAAGGCCATCCAGCGTGTTCTTTAACGTGCACAGGGTATGGCTCCCTGCACATGGGGCCACAGCTTAACGTCCCATCCGATGGACGTCGGTCTTTCAAAGCCCATCGGTGTCCCGTACTGACCGTGGGCAGGGCAGGGAATTTTGTGGAGATAAATCTCAACGCTGGCCCAGCTGGGACTACGAACCTGGGAACTGCAAACTACGAGCCTGGCGCCCTACCGATTGAGCCACCCCGCCGTAGCAAAGAGAGGAATTTTCGAGTAAAGAACATGAAGCAAATTCGCAGCAACGTATATATGATGGATAGTGTTCATACCACTCATCGTATAGACAATCAAGTGGGAAATTTCTTCACCGGTCTGCCTTTGGGGACACTCACATGACACCTCTTATTAACATTCATCCGGCAGGCAGCGAAGTTTTTCGAAAGAGTCGCAGCAGATTAAAGTCTAACTGTAACTCTACTAACAATAAGTGAAGGAATGAAAACTATGTTTGGAAACGCATTCGTGTCATAAATTAATTTTCAGCAAACGAAAAATTAAATTGATTTTATGCAAATTGAAAAAAATTTTGGCGATCATTGAAATCCACGTTAAATTAAATTAAAAAAATACCCCCTCAAGCAGCTGCTTACCACAGAGTTCTGACTGGAGCTTGTCAGTTTTTATGCCTTAGTAGAAGGTCTGAGAGGATGGCAGGACCTCAGCAGAAAAACGACACATACATCCATGCCTTACCCGGGTCTCAAACCCAGAGTCCCTTAGATCAGTAGCCAAGCGTGCTAACCACTCGGCCACGGGACGGCAGAAATCCATGTTATTTTTATTTAATGTAAGACTATTTAATTAATGCAAGACTATTAAAATGCTTGATGCTATTTCATGAGCATTTACACTCCTGCGGAATAAACCGTTACAATTAAACCTAATTGCAGGCATTCCTCAATTTACAAACTAAATTCGTTCTTTTGAAATTGTTTGTAATGAGAAAATTCGTAAATCGAGTAACTATTTCCCAATTAATTTCAAATCCCCCAACATTCAATGTAAAAAACTACGACTGATTCTTGGCCTGAAGAAAGACAATAATTTAAGTTCCTTATTTGCTAAAATATTAACAAATCATTCGCATAAAAGGATTTTAAAGTACACTGTTCATAAATTAAAAAAATTCAGCAAAGTTGCAAGCCCATATGGTCGATTTGAGATTATCTGAAAACATGCTATTAACATAAGTACCGGTCGAAGATGAGACCGAGAAACTTGGTCTCCGCCACAACTGGAATAATGTTACTCCGAGCCGCAGCTCGGGGTTCATATGATTACGCAAGCTGTCTTCCGTGGGGAGAATCGAAACCCATTGGTTGTCGCTCAAAACAAGATTGTTCAAGGCAGTTGTTGTTCAATGACCCTTATGCTTATGACGATGAGCAAAAGATGCTCAAGTCATCAACATAGAGGGCATTGCCTACAATCGGAGGAAGTTGCCGTGTAATGGAATTTATCTTTACAGCGAAAAGCGTAACACTCAAGACGCAGCCTTGTGGCACCCTCTGTTCATGGGGAAAAGGCCGCAACAGAGCTGACACGAACGCGAAAATTACAAGATAAAAAGTTTGCGATGTAGATCG